>LBNU01009767.1:6163-20675 GCA_014162995.1 Artemisia annua | reverse complement strand
AAAAGATAAACGTTTTGTTTCCTCTTGTAATCGTTCAGTTGATCACTGTTGTTAGTGCAAATATTACGATATTTAATCTATACGGTCTCGTTTGTTTTGATTGATGACAAACGTATAACTTGATACATAACGTAAAATGTACAAGTTACTTGTTATCATACTTTGTCTCAACAAACATTTCAACACCTCTCAACGTCTCGAGTCATCGTATGCTACAACACAGGTTCGTACATGTTTTTATATAGCATTATGATAAAACCCCTTGACCAACCATTAAGAATGACTAAAATACTTTTAGGGTCTTTAAGTGTTTTAAGGTGTCAAAGTGCACTTTATGGGTCAAATAGAATAAGTGTCACATTAGGTGTCTAGATAATATTAGTAAGTTTACAATATATAAAAATGTGTCTTATAACAACATAAGTACATAAAACATTTTTAGTAACTTACTAAATATATATATTAGGTAGCTAATATAATTTTCATATACAAGTAACTTATCTTTTTAAGTTAGTATATACATTTGTCTAAATGTATTTTTCATAAAATGAAAAAACTATATTTGAAAATTACCTTGGTCAAATATCATTTACTAGTAAGACAAGATTGTGTGTTTGACTAACTAAAAGGTTTTTGATGTGACATTACATAGTATAGTATGGAAGCTAATATCCTAGTTTTCATTTATGTTGTCAAGTCACATCAAGTGTTTAATGATCATTAAGTTACATGTTAGTAATGGCTAAGTTGTGTGTTTGACTTGCCATGAAGTTATTACACACTTTGGAAGTATACTGTCTTGTCTTGTCAACATTTAGTTTCAAGTATATGTCTAGTCTTGTCAATGTTGACTCAAATAGTAACCTATGGTTTTGGAACATGGTTTTGGAAAACTTCTTAACTTGTTTGCCTATAAATAGAAGTTCATGTTTTACTTAGAAACTTGATGAAAATCCACACACACATAGTGTAGTAGAAAACCATGTTAAAAACACCATTAGTCACCTTTCTATAATGATCATAATGCTTCTAACATTCATCTTTGTTGTAAGCATATCATACTTCATGATCCACCAAGAAGGTTAAAAGATCTTGAAGTAAATTCATGAAAGCATTCCAACATATGAAGATTCAAGGGCACTTGGCCACCTCTATGATTGAAGACTTCTTATTCAAGAAGTTCATGTAGATTAGTCATTTACATCCATTAGACTTTTATGCATGGATCATCATTATGTCATCTCAAGATAGATTAGATGGTTTATGTGTTTGTGCCATAAAACACAAGTTTTTATGTTGGGCCACAAACATAGCGGGAGTGGTTGTACCCTTGGTAAAGAACTCGGACTCTAGCTTTGTGTCGGTAAAATTGTAAGCGACGATGGGAGTGGTTGTACCCTTGTAAAAGAACTCGACATCTAGCTTAATGTCGGTAAAAGTGTAAGCAACGATTGTAAGTTTTCTCCGCCGAGAAGGGAGGTTGTTGATCTAGTGAAGTAACTCTCGAGTTGGGTACTCGGGCGTGGACTAGGGCAAGACAAAAGAGGTCCTTGTAGCCGAACACGATAAATACTCGTGTCGTGAATGGTTTGCACTTTCCCTTTACTTATTGCTTTGCTTTGATGTTGCATTATGTGATGTGTGTGTGTTGTGACTTGTTGTTTTGTACTTGTGTGATAACATGTATTAAGTTATGTTGGGTCATAAACAACAAGAAACGTCTTTCATATTACAACAAGCTAAAATGGACATTTGATATAACAAGTAGTAAAGTTTTTAAACGGTAACGTATTCACCCCCCTACGTTTTCACAATGGTAGCAGAGCCTCGTAGCTCTTATTTTCAAAACAAATGGTTTTTATAAATAGATACGGTCCATGTATCAAATTTCCATTGAAGCGATATAATATGAAAAATGTTTCGCTAAGTTATACTTAGAAACTTTTGTTGATTAAATGTTATTGTATACAAGCTTGAGGTGTCCTGAAAAATAAAAGAAAAATTTCTTAAATTTGTAAGAGTCAAATTATGTGGTTAGAGCTAATGAAACGTAAAATACGGTTCAAAACAGGAGTGTTTGGGTTAACTAAAAATTTACGTTAGAATAATCACCTCCGTAAATGATTGAGATGAGTCACATAAGAAGAAATGATGTTAAAATAGTTGTATTAAATGTTAACTTACTAAATCTAGTAAGTCCTACACATTTTCGCTAGCGAAATACATGTTTTTAGCATTTTGTAAAATTTTGTTACAGCAGACCGGGAACTCGCGGAACCTCAGAAGGGTTCCTTCCCTTTTGGACGAAGTTCCTTGCTGCACAGTATCTCTCTCTTAGGGTTTGAAGAGAGCGTATGAAAGCTGAGAGAGATTGTGTGAGATTGTAAGTTGAATTATGAGAAGGAAACCATAATCTTGAAGCTTATATAGTCCAACTTCTACACTTTGCAATCCAATCCTCAGCATATTGCAATATAGTCCTTAGAAGTTTGTTATTCAATCCAACAAAATAGGAAACAAACAAACAAGCCCCTCAAGTAGAGAAGCAATTACGAATAAGAATAAATTGTAAGTTAAGTCACTGGACATATAAAATAAAGTTTGATATCTCAACACTCTCCCTCAAACTTTATACCCTGAACATATCTTTTAGGTTCAGTTTTTGACACAATAACTTGTGTTGCTGAACATCTAAACCTTTAGTAAAGATATCAGCAATCTGATGAGATGTATGAACCTTAATGGTTTTAACAATACCAGCTGAAACCTTTCCCTTATCAAATGCAAATCAACCTCAAAATGTTTAGATTTCTCATGAAAGAGTCGGAGCTGCAAAGCGGATATATTGTCACAAAACATCTTAACTGGTAACACACGAGTTATACCAAATTCACTCAAGATATTGCAAATCCATATGACTTCACAAGTAGCAGCAGCCATACACCTATATTCAGCTTCAGTAGAAGATCTAGATAAGGTGGCTTGCTTCTTGTTTTTCCATGAAATCAAAGAGTCACCCAGAAAAACACAAAAACCAGATACTAATTTTCTAGTAACCGGACATTTTGCCCAGTCAGAATCAGTATAAACTTTAACATCAAATTGTCTAGTTTTATTAATCTGAACACCATCCCAGGTGATCCTTTAAGATACCTCATAACCCTTAAAGCAATTTTAAGATGAGAAGAAAGAGGAGAGTCCATATATTGACTTAAACAATGAACTGAATAGGAAATATCAGGTCTTGTGTGAGTCAAGTAAATAAGTTTGCCAATTAGTTTTTGATAATTTGAAATATTAGTTAAAGGCTTATCCTTTGAACTTTCTTTACGATTTAAAACAAAATTTGCAAGTAAAGGACTAGAAACTGGTTTCGCAGCCAAAAGACGAAACTCATAAAGAAGCTCTAAACAGTATTTTCTCTGAGATAAACAAACACCTTTATCATTTCTTAAAACTTCAATACCCAAAAAAACATCTTAACAAACCCAAATCTTTTATTTAAAATTTACTTTTCAGAAAACTTATTAAACTTTTCAATCTCTTTAACATCGTTGTCAGTTAGAACAATGTCATCAACATAGACTAACAATGCCACAAAAGTAGGACCAAAACCTTTAATAAACAAAGAGTAATCAAACTTACTATGCACAAAACCATGATCAGTAAGAGTTGCAACCAGCTTAGAATTCCATTATCTGGGAGCTTGTTTAAGCTCGTACAAGCTTGCAGACCCTACTCCCATCCTTACCATTAACCCAGGAGGCGTAATCATATAAACATCCTCAGATAAATCACCATATAAAAAGGCATTGTTCACATCAAGTTGGTATAAAGGCCAATAATTTTGAACAGTAATATTGATTAAGCACCCAACATTAGTCATTTTAACAACAGGACTAAAGGTCTTCATAATCAATACTCTCTTTCTGACTGAAACCCTTAGCAACCAACCTAGCTTTATACCTTCAATTTCACCATAAGCTTTGTATTTAATTTTAAAAATCTAGTTACACCCTATGGGTCTTCTTCTAAAAGGGAGATCAGTCTCAGACCATGTGTTATTCTTATTTAAACCTTCTATTTCAGCATTCATAGCATCAACCCAGTTTCTATCTTTTAAAGCTTCATAATTAGTACTAGGTTCCACACATTTATTTAAAGAAGTAGAGAAGCAAAAATTTCCAGAAGTCAAATGAGAATACTTAACAACTTTTTCAATACCATATTTCAAAGTGCTATTAACCATATAGTCTGTTGATATAAATAATGCATAAAAACGTTATTTATATTTTTCGATATCTATATGTTTTGAAGATCACAAAATGTAAAAACATTAAACGTAAAATTACTACGTAAACAAGTATTTAGTTACAAATATCATTTTATCCAACAATATCACTTAAGGTATGAATAAACAAATGTCTAATACATTTTATGATCAAAGGGATTTTTATTTAAACATTACAAAGTTTATTAAATCATATAAACATATTATATATTTTTGAAAAAAACACTTTTGGTAATTAAAGAAAATGTTTAATTCATAACAAATATATGAATTCAAATTTTTAACCAAAATCAGTTAGTTTTTCACCAAATAAACTTTCCCCAGAAAAGACAAAGTTTTCTGGCCGTTATAGGAGGGCGGCCCCCTAAATTTTAAGGGGGCCGGCACGCTCCAGTTATCAGAAAACTTTGCCTATAAATACCTGCTCAAACCTGGTAATTTTGCTCACTTTTTGCAAAAATATTTTCAGTCCAAATCCTTTCTAAACATCCTTCTAAATCCTTTGATCATAAGATTATAACTCTTTGTTTCAAGTGATTCAATCCCTCATCTATCAAAGTGCAAAAGAAGAATACTCCTTCAACAATCAAGTTAAGAAGTATTGTACATTTGTGTATATTGTCTAGTAGTTGTGTATATTACTTGTAAAGGTGTAGAACGCTTGTAATTAGATAGATCTAGGTGTGTTAGTTGTGAGTAGAAGTAGTGAAGAAGAAGTAGAGTTGTGAAGAGCAAGAAGTAGTAAAGTAGTGAAGTAGTGAAGTAGTGAAGGTGTGTAGTAGTTGTGCCAAGTTGTGTAGTAGTGTGAGATTGGTTCTAGCTACTATTAGAACCCGACATTTAGCTTAGTGTCGTTAATCGGTGTAAGCAAAAGTTGTGTAAGGTTTCTCCGCCATAAAGGAGCTTGTTGACATAGTGAAGAAAACTTTCGAGTTAGGTGCTCGGGGAGTGGAGTAGGACGAAGAGGAGATTCGTAGCTGAACCACTATAAATCCTTTGTCTCGCGGTGCTATCTTTCTATCTCTATCCTTTGTTACTTACTTACTTACTTGTTATTATATACTCTTGTAGATATAGTTGTTTATAATTGTGTAAGTAAGTTGAGATCACATAAAGCTAGAATCGAAGTTTTCAAAACCAAAGTTTTTATAAATTAAAAGGACGTAAAACTATTCAACCCCCCCCTTCTAGTTTTCCACATATTCATTAAATTTAGCTAGCATCATAGTGGTTATACCAGAAGTTCTAGGAGGAACAGGTTGCACATCATATGTGTTCTCATTAGGAAATAAAACATTTGGAACATTATTCCCAGCATCATTATTATAACCCAGCAGATTTCAAAATACTTTGAATGTTTTGATTGTTGCCCTCAGAGATGCTTTTTTCACCCGTAGAAGTTGTACCTCTCTCAACACTTGCAGTTTTTGAGCTGCTAGTTGAATGTGGGGTACTACCTTAATCATTGTGTGTAGCTCTCTCTTCATAATTGGGTCTTTTAGGAATTTGGTCATCAAAAATTATGTGGTTTAACTGAGACTCTTTATTTTGAACAGAAGTAGTATCATTTAAAAGCTGAGTATTCACTTTAAAAGGAAAAATATTTTCATAAAATTAACATCTATAGAATAGAAAGTAGATTTCTCATCAAGACTATAAAGTTTATAAGCTTTTTTAACTGTTGAAAAACCAATTAAGACACATTTGACAGACCTATTAGAAAACTTATCAGAAATGTTTAAGAAAGTAGAATAACACAGACAACCAAATTTCCTAATGTGAGAAAGCTTAGGTTTAGTCTCATAAATCATTTCAAAGGGGCATTTTCTATTAAGAACAGATGAGGTTAGCCTGTTAATGAGATAAATAGTAGTTAAAATACACTCATATTACATATTCAAAGGAATCCCTCTCTGGAACATAAGACTCATAGCCACATTTAATAGGTGTCTATGTTTCCTCTTATCAATCCCATTCTGCTGAGGAGTATAGGTACAAGGGGTCTGATGAATTATTCCAGATTGATCAAAAAACTAATGCATATTATTATTAAAAACTTTTAGTTCCATTATCAAATCTGACCATTTTGATTTTATAGTTAAACTGAGTTTTCATCGAATTATAAAAAGAAGTAAACATATTAAACACTTCATCTTTGGTTTTGATAAGATAAACCCAAACACCTTTGGAATAATCATCAACAATGGTCAAGAAATATTTATACCCGTCCCTTTTAATAACCTTATAAGGGCCCCAAAGGTCAAGGTGAATAATATCACCAATAACAACTGACTTATGGTCATTGAAAGGGAAAGGTTCTCTTATTTGTTTAGCTCTGTGATAGATGTCACAGGGTGAAACATGTGAACCAAAAGACATCTATAACTCACCATGCAACACATCAATAACCTGGTCAGCAGGATGACCAAGCCTGTTGTGCCACTGAGTTTTAGAAACATAAGCAGTAATACCAACACTTTTACCAAAAGTCTAACAAACACGTTGATTAAACAAGTATAGGCCACCAGACTCACTACCAGTCCCCATTTTTCTGTTTTGAGTTAAATCTTGTGTTGGTGCAATAATGACCAAGGCCCTTATAATTTTTGAATGATGACAAATATACATTCCGGACACTTAAAAGCATAAGCGATAGCCAAAAACCGAAAACCATATAGTCTAGGTCAGGTAAGATGACTCACGCAAGTCACACCTCCCCGACGCGCCAGCCTTGTCAAAAATGATGTCCTGGTTTTTCAAAGTCGGCTTTTCTCTTACCCGACTAAGGTGCTTCTTTCAATTAAGGTTCGTACATGATTTTGAGAAGTTTACTCTAAGATTTAGACTTAGAGAGATGCCCAAAAACAAGTCGTCCCGATTTTACTAAAATGTCAACTCATAAACGTTTTTACAAAGCCTCGAGCCAAGGCAAAATTATTTTTCCTCAAACCTAGAAGGTTTATACGTTAACTAGAAGTTTAAAGGAAAGTATTCAAATGACCATAATCCTTGCGTTTATCTTTACTAATCACGTAACGAGTTTACTCTTTTATTGATCATTTAAGTCAAGGTCACTTTGCACAAACACAATTCTCTCATTTATGAAATGTTGATTTACCTTGATGCAAAGTACTCTTCTTACTTGTATCAAGATGATTAGTGAATTATTTAATTGTGGGTTAGCTAAGGATTATCAAGTTTGAATACTTGAATTTGAATCTATGAAATATAAACATCCTTTGAATTTATTTAAATTCTCCCACACAAACATTCTCTTACACACAATTGTATTTGTGTCTCTCACATTCCAACATAATCCATATGATTAATTTATAATCATCCAAATTCAAATTCACCAACATTCGTCTTCTTCCTTATATTCAAATTTGAATTTGAAACACTCACACACATACAATACACACACACACACACATACACACACCCCAATTTGAATTTGAAATTGAATGAACCTTCCCCATATGTCTACCTTTCTCAACTCATCTCTACACCTTCATTGCCAACTCACTTACAATGTGTCATACACTTTGCTTCCTCCGATACTCTTCTATCTCACAATCACCAACTCAATTTGAATTTGAATTTGAATTTCAAATTACAACTGACATATCTTTACTCATTCCTCTCCAAGTTTTGCAAACACATTCTATGACACGCTCTTACACACTTTTCTTACAAACTCACTCACATACTCCTAACCTTTCCTCTCTAAGTTTACTTTGCCAACTCACTCCCTCACACAACTCTCTTACTTGTTCAACCTTTCACATCATACAACTCATCTTATAACAACTAGTTTTTGAATTTGAAATTTGAATTTCAAATATAGGAGGCAAAGTTTTATCCAGCCTGTAATAACTAACCCTTGGAGAACACTTAAAGGTTACTACCCAATATCCAATGTCCAATGTCCAATGGTTCTTCTCTTTCACTTTGAAACTGGTCTAAACCCCTATCTCTTTAGTTTTCACTTCTTCAAATGTTTTAAATACCAAAACCTTGGCTAAATGAGTTGGTTGACCTTATCTCACTTTGACTGTTGGAATGTTATTAGAAAAGTCAAAGGTGAAGTGCAATTGTGGGTTTAACAAGAGTAGGGTATAAATAAAACAAAACCCAAAAAAATCCTGGGACTGCCCCGGCGCGCTGATGCGTCAGCGCCTCCCCAGCGCGCCAATCGCGTTGGGGATTTTTGGGTTTTGCCTATATATACCCAACTCTTGTCATTTGATACTCACCTCTTGCCAAACATTCTTTCAACCTTCTAATTCTACTAACTTATTGTGATATAAACTTCTCTTCTATCTCAAATTAAAATATCACTTAATTTTCACAAGAGAGATTCACAATAACCTAATCTACTCTTGTAAATTATGTCGAGGGTCTTCTTATATATACCATTTCTTTTAGAATCGAGTCTCTAGGTTAGGTTAGGGCTTGATTTGAATAAACAACTATCATTCATTCAATTTGGTTGTAAGGTTGTAATGTCTTGTATCTTGTTGAGCAAGCCTAGATCGGGGAAGATCTAGTTTGGGGTTTGATACTTCTGGTGGGGAAGTCTTGTGGTTGTTAGCCTTAAATATGATGACATTTACGGGATTTACATTAGTTATCTTAGTTAGTTTATACGCAAGTACTAAAAGTGTAATATTGCATAAGTTTGGGAAGGTGGCGTATAAACTAGCTACATACGCCCTCATAGACTTCACTAGGATGGCGGATAGATCATTCCTCTCGTTCTTGTATCACCACAATAAGTGTTTTCTCTCTAATAAACACATTTTCTTTACTTTCTCTCATACTTTTTCTTTCTCTAGATTATATCATGTCTTACTCTTATTTTGAGCTTCTCCAACCTCCTGAAGGTATTCTTGATACCAACAAGTGGTATCAAAGCTCCCCAGTGGTGATTTGTGATGTGTTTGTTTGAAAAAATTCGATCAAAATAGCTTTTAAAAGTAAAAAAACACAAGTCTTTTAAATATGACGAGTTTGTCATATCTTTTAAGATTTTGTTGCGTTTTACACATAAAGATTCAAATTTTCTTGTTTTTCTATCTTTGTTAGGATGATATTCATGTAGTTCAAGTCTAATAGCAAAGGTTGGAGCAATTTTTGATTGATTTTATGAGCACAAAGTGTACATATGGTTTTAATGGGGTTTTAAGGATTTTTGCTACTTTAGATCCGTCCTTTTTAATGTTGTTCTTCATAAAGTTCACATTTTTATGAAAGTTTACATCATATAGATTGTGTTGTACAAAAATCTTTGATACAAAATGTTAAAAAATTGGTTTTTAAGTGTTTCCTATTATTTAGGATCTAGACCAATTTTGTAGAAATTTCATTTGGAGAAATTTTCATTTCGAGAAATTTCATTTGGAGAAAATTTTCATTTGAAGAAATTTTCATTTGGAGAAATTCTTGGGAGAAATTTCATTTGGAGAAATTTCATTTCGAAAAATTATGTTTGGAGAAATTTCATTTGGAGAAACTATGTTTGGAGAAATTCAGTTTGGAGAAATTTTATTTGAATCGAAAATAACCAACACCTGTATCCACCAAATGCAAAACAAAGAATGTTTCCAAGACTTATCAAGTTTAGTTAAATCCTTAACCCAAAACCATCAATCAAAACAAACATGCCACATTTCACTTAAACGAACCTTATCAAGATTCACTTTACACGTCAAAGGCTAGTTTTATACTTGAATGTTTATGTGACTACGGAGTTTGCATTGTATACTACGAGATTGGAAATGAAGTTATATTTTGCAAGTTACTGCACTTATGTATCTTCGTTCTTTCTTTCTAATACACGAAGATGAAGACTTGACTATCTAGTTACTTTTGTGTTTCTTCTCTGTATACACAAAGTAGCTATCACTTTAAGGAGTTACATTTAGTACTAAGTGTCTCACGTAGTTGAGGATAGGTCAAGTGGTTGGGTACTATTATATGTTGAGTATATGGTATACACTGTTCTAGGGCTGAGCACGGTTCCGGAACCGCAAAGAACCGAGAGAACCGAGAACCGAAAAATAAATATTTTAGGAACCGAGAACCGGACCGAAGAGCGTGTTTCGATTCCAGTTGGTTCTCGAGTTCGGTTTGGGTATTTCGGTTCTACCCGATTGGAACTGAAAACTTTTAAAAGGCACCCAAAATTTCATTTTTTTTAAATGCAATTAGCCTATTTGTGTCCATTTGTGTGACCTACTATTAGCAGAACAAAGTAAAGTGTTTAAATCGAGATAAATATGAAAGTAGAAAACTAAAACAATTAATTTGGTTAAGCTTGTCACAGAAATGCATGGACAGAAATACTTGTACCAAACCCTCGTTATATTTTTACTGAAAGTAACAAAATATATAGAAACTTACTCTAGTTGGTTGCGTAAAATAAAATTTATTGTAAGTTTTCATCTTAGATTAAAAAAAGTGTAATGTAAGGTACGAGAAAAAGATTTCTCTGGGTATTATGTAAAAACAACTAAACGTCCCATAAGCATCTAGTATATTTGAAACTAATATTACTTTTAGTAGCATCATCACATTGGTTAGTATTTCGCATTCCCCCTTGATTTACAGAACCATTGGATAACATAATGTCAAAGGTAAATATTAAGTCATGGACCAAAAGCTCATAACCAGGCTTGGGCCAACTAATATAACATACATATCTAATGTCGACGTGTGATGAGACTTCCCAAAAACTTGATGTGTTTAATCAATTTGAGTGATATGCTCTTAGATATTACAACGAGATCTTGCTTTAATGTTGAGATCCAAACTACAGCTTTGGCAACTTAGTAATTTGGTAACCGGGTATGTTTTGATTTGAAACGTTCAAAAAAGAACAGATTCATGGAAAAGAAAAAAGCTTCCTCTCACTCGTGAATCTGTTCTTTTTTGAAGGAAAAGAAAAAAGCTTCCTCTCACTCGTGAAAATTTGGAAGCAATACACTAATAAAATCCAACTGGCTTGAATGGATATATGATTCGAATTCTACTTGTACTAAACTTATGCAACATGTTATTACTCTTGCTTTTATACTAAAGTTTCTTTAATAAATTGACATTTAAGAAAAAAGTGCCGTTATAAATGCTTGATGAGGTTCATGGCGAATATAAGGACCTTGCTTGGCTAGTTGTCATGAGGAATTAATCATGTTTTTTAATTACATGTAATGCGTGATATATTATGTGTGACAATTAACGGTTAGCGAGATATTTAACTTTAAAAAAAGGTGAAACTTTATTTATTTTTTTGTTTTAATAAAAAATGAATTCCTATGATTGGTTTATTGAATCTATAACAAATATGAGATGTATATTAATCTTGTGTCTATGTTATATATAAGCTTAAAACAAACATTAAAAGTGTGATTCCACTGACACCTTTAACTTTCTAAAGTGAAAACAAGTTTTATAGCCTTAATTGAATGAATGAGGTGTTGCATTATATTTTGGAAAGACAAAACATCCCATTCGGATTAAACATTTGATCAAGTTAATCAAAATAGGCGCATGTCACATTTGAATGATTTATGTTGATCATTGTAGCGTTTCATATTCGTAAAATAATATTAAAGTAACTAGCATTATTGTAAAAAGTACATTTATCTAACTACTAAATGAGATTGAAAAAGCAAAACAATTATGTAGAAAAGTTTAAAAAAAATAATAATCTAGATTTATATCATGGGGATTCTCTAGTATGTGTATACGAAGCACAAGTTATGTATCTTTACTACTTATAATAGAAAAATAGTCAAAAATGAAATGTTGAGTTTTCAAGTGAAATGTTGAGTTTTCAACAATGGTCAAATGAGAGAGAAAGTGAAATGTAATTAATACTCTTATTAAAACACCCCAATACTTAAAAGTATAATTATTTATTCACATTGTACAACCAAATTAAAGCATATCTACCAAATTAAATACAACCAATTCAAACACAAATCGGGTTGACCCGGGACGCTTCAAACCCGGCGGGTTGACCCAGTTTAATTTGACCCGTTTTCGACTTAACCTAGCAAGTTGACCCGGTTTAAATCGACCCATTTTTTGACCGGATGAACACCGGGTTTCAAAACATTATCTATTACTTAAAGTTACAATGATTTATTCACATTGTACAACCAATTAAAAACATATATACCAAATTAAATACAACCAATTAAAACACAAACCGGGTTGACCCGGGACGCTTCAAACCCGTTTTTCAACCGGAACGGTTCAACCAGTTGAACCACTCGGGTCGAACCGGGTTTCAAAACATTATGTTTAATTCCCAAATCTGTCGCTATAAAATCTTGTTGCTATGCACGGGTACTCGTCTAGTTCTTAAATTAAAGTTTTAGCCCACTAAATTTAAAAATACATTGGATCATAGTATTTTTAAGTACAATTTAGTGTTTATTGAACATATTATTTATATAAAAAGAAAGTATGTGTTTAAAAAAGGAGTAAAATAACAAAAGTGACAATTATCTCTAAGGTGACAGACCCACTCAACTTTAGTGACTATATGCCCATTAGCCTTATAATATGGTATTATAAATCATTACAAGGGTGATTGTGGAGAATGTAAAAACGGTGATTGAGAATGTGGTTGGAAATGTGCAAAACGAGTTTATAGATGGTCATCAATATATACTTAGTAAAATAAAGTAACTCCTAATATATACTTGATGGTGTGTTAATTGCGCACAAGACAGTGGAATACTTGAGGAAAAAGTAGGATAAATGTATAAATTTTAAGGTTGATTGTGAGAAATCATATGATTGTATTGAATGGGGATTTTGGAATGATATTATGAGTTGTATGAGTTTCAAAAAAATATGGTGTAAATGGATGAGAGCGTGTTTGGTGTCATCTTCTATCTCAATTTTAGTAAACCACTCGGCTACAAAGAAATTCAATATGAAGAGAAGCGTAAGACAAGGTGACCCATTGTCGCCTCCTTATTTATTTTGACGGCGAGTGAGGATGAGATAATGGTACTGCACTTGTAATATGATAAGACATTATTCTCTTTGAGAATGGAATAGATATGATGTGCGTAGTCTAGATTCATGAAATGTAGTATTGGAGAAATGCCTTTGTCATACTTGGCATTGCCAATTGGTAGTAATACGAGGAAGGTATCAGTGTCAAACATGGTAGTTGAAAGGTTTAAAAATAGACTTTTCAATTGAAAATCTAAAACGGTGTCTTTTGATAGAAGGTTAACATTGGCGAAATCAGTCATCGAATGTAACACCCTGATGCGTGGTTTTGTGACCTTACAACAGGTTTTACCTCTCGAGGGATCTCAAGAGGCTTACAACCCCATAGAGGTGGCAAATGGGTCGGGTTGGGTCGGTTTGGGTCATGGGTCAAATGGCTTATGGGTCAAATGGGTCATGGGTCAAATGAGTCATGTTTTAAAAATGGGTCGAACGGGTCATGGGTCAGACGGTTTGGGTCGGGTCAACCCAATAAATTATAGTGTTTTCGTTCGATTTAATACGTTTTCGTCCGTCTTTTTACGTTTTCGTCAGTTTTTTTACGTTTTTGTCCGGTTTTTCACGTTTTCGTCAGATTTTTTTACGTTTTCATCAGATTTTTTACATTTTCGTTAGATTTTTTACGTTTTCGTCAGTTTTTTTGAGTTTTTTTACGTTTTCGTCTCATTTTTTACATTTTCGTCAGTTTTTTTACGTTTTCGTCTGTTTTTTTACGTTTTCGTCCGTTTTTCACGTTTTTGCACGACTTTTCACATTTTTGTCAGATTTTTTACGTTTTCGTCCGTTTTTTCACGTTTTCGTCAGATTTTTTACGTTTTCATCATTTTTTTACATTTTCGTCATTTTTTTACATTTTCGTCCGTTTTTCACGTTTTCGTCAGATTTTTCACGTTTTCGTCCGTTTTTTCACGTTTTCGTTAAATTTTTTACATTTTCGTCAGTTTTTTTTTACGTTTTCGTCCATTTTTTCACGTTTTCGTCAGATTTTTACGTTTTCGTCAGTTTTTTTACGTTTTCGTTCGTTTTTTCACGTTTTCGTTAGTTTTTTCACGTTTTCGTCAGTTTTTTTTTACGTTTTCGTCAGTTTTTTTTACATTTTCATCCATTTTTTTACGTTTTCGTCAGATTTTTTACGTTTTCGTCAATTTTTTCACGTTTTCGTCCGTTTTTTCACGTTTTCGTTCA
>LBNU01009761.1:0-12766 GCA_014162995.1 Artemisia annua | reverse complement strand
GTTTTTTTTTTTTTTTTTTTTCATATTTTTATAAATTTGAGTCATCCAACAATTGTAAGCAAAAATAATATGAAAAAAAAAAATTAAAAAAAAAAAAAAAAAAAAAAAAAAAAAAAAAAAAAAAAAAAAAAAAAAAAAAACATATACTCCCTCCGTCCCATATTAAATGTCATGTTTTACTTTTCAAAGTCTTTCTTTCTCAACTTTGACCTTAAAAAATTATTTTTGTCTAATATAATACCGGATATAAAATATATGAATGGATTAAGTTTTAAATGTACTTTCGTTGCATATAATTTTTATCAAATACTATATAACATAAGCAAAAATATTTAAGGTCAAAGTTGATAAAGAAAGACCTGAAAAGTCAAACCTGGACATTTAATATGGGACGGAGGGAGTATATATTTTTTGAGCAAAACATATAGGGAAGCAATTACTCTATAGTTGAAGACTCGACTGATCTTGATGGAGAACACATATAAGGTTTTGGAGGAACTTCCAATAACTCTAATCCCCCTTCTAACATTTCAACCACCTTGGTCATTGTCGGACGACTAAAAGGATTCGTTTGTATGCACCACAACCCCTTGCCATCTCACTTTCTACTTCGCTCACAATACCGTGGAGTTCAAGTTGTTCTTCATGTTGTTCAATCTTTTTGTATATCCAATGAGGAAAGTATATTTCACTTGTATGATCAACTTCAACCTGGACATTTTTTCTCCCTCCAACCATTTCTAGAATCATCATTCCGTAACTATAAACATCTGATTTGTGTGAGACCCCTCCAAAACTTCTAGAAAATAATTCAGGAGCAATATACCCGGGCGTCCCTCTCATATCAGTCATGGATATCATGCTTCTTTTCTCGGGGAACAACTTAGCCAGCCCAAAGTCAGATATCTTAGGACAAAAATCTTGATCCAATAGAATATTATGGGGCTTGATGTCAAAATGTAAGATCCTTGTGTTACATCCTCTATGCAAGTACTCTAATCCTCGAGCAATCCCTATTGCAATCTGGTGCAACTTTTCCCACCCAAGATGGCTATTACTTGAAGAACCACGACCATATATGAACTTTTCAAGAGATCCGTTAGGCATATATTCATAGATCAAAGCTCTTCGACTACCCTCCAAACAGAATCCCACAAGACTTACTATATTGACATGGCAAGTCCTGCCAACGCTTGCAACTTCATTAACAAAATCTTTCCCATCTCCTTTTAGTTCACTTAAAATCTTCACTGCCACAAACTAAATGTTCTTGGCCTTTAGATTTAAAACCTTGCGGTTGGGCCATGAACACATCTTCATGTAAATCTCCATTAAGAAATGCCGTTTTGACGTCCATTTGATGTAACTCTAAGTCAAAATGAGCTACAAGGGCCATTACCATCCTTAGGGAATCTTTTCTCGATACTAGAGAAAAGGTTTCTTTATAATCAACACCCTCTTTTTGAGTATACCCTTTCGCAACCAAACGAGCTTTGTATCGCTCAACATTTCCATTTGGATCAAATTTGGTCTTGTAGATCCACTTGCATCCAACGGGTTTTGCACCCTTTGGTAATTCAGCAAGTTCCCAAACATTGTTTTTGCTCATTGAGTTCAACTCATCTTTCATTGCTTCCCTCCAATGAGCTGATTGGTCACAATTAATGGCATCCTCATATGATTCAGGGTCATTGCATTTCCCTAAGTCAAATCGGCCTCATTTAAATAGGTATAGTAATCGTCAAAGTTTGCAGGCTGCCTATGTCATTGTGACCTACGCAACAGTTGTTGAGTTTCTTATGGTTCAACATTAATTTCGGGGTTAGGTTCATTTTCCTCGACATTATTTGGATGATCTTGAGCAATTAAATGATCATTCGAGGTTTCAAGTGGCGTGTTAAATGGGATGGGCACATGAATTATTGGTGTCTCATCTCGAGCCTCTTGTAGTTCAATTCTTTTAAATGAACTGCTCCCACTGTTGTTAGCATTTTCAAGAAACTCTGCGTGGCGTGTCTCAACAATTCTGGTAATATGAGACGGGCAATAAAATCGGTAACCCTTTGATCGTTCCGGGTACCCAATGAAGAAGCAACTAATGGTTTTCAAGTTCAGTTTTCGTGATTGAGGATTGTATAACTTAGCTTCGGCTGTACATCCTCAAACCCATAAATATCGTAAGCTGGGTTTTCTTCCTGTCCAAATTTCATATGGTGTTTTTGGAACAGATTTTGAGGGAACTCTGTTAAGGATGTGGACAGTCGTTTTCAATGCCTCAGTCCAAAGAAATTCAGGAAGGTTTGAATTTGCCAACATACTACAAACCATGTCCATAAGGGTGCGATTTCTCCTCTCAGCTACACCATTTTGCTGAGGGGTACCCGACATGGTATACTGGTTAATAATCCCATGATCTTTGCAAAAGTCAAAGAAAGATCCAGGAGCTTGACCAACATCTGTATGTTTGCCATAATATTTACCTCCCCTATCCGATCTCACCACTTTAATTTTTCGATTAAGTTGATTTTCAACTTCCGCTTTAAATGTTTTAAACATTTCAAGTGATTCGGATTTTTCATTAATTAAGAACAGGTACATGTAACGTGATTAATCGTCAGTGAAGGTAATGAATGATTTATGACCACCAATGCCCGAAGGAAAAGGTCCACATATGTCGGTATGGATTAGTTCTAATAATCCGGTACTTCGTGTGGCACCTTTCTTATTTCCTTTGGTCATTTTTCCCTTTATGCATTCTACACATTTTTCAAAATCAGAGAAATCAAGATGAGGTAGAACTTCATCTTTCACAAGTCTAGTCATTCTGTCTCGTGAAATATGGCCTAAACGTTGGTGCCATAACATTGATGAAGTTTCTTGATCTTGTTTTCTCTTATTTTGATTCACATTCTCATTAACGTTAAATGATAATAGAGATTCCGAAAATTGATTATCTAAACATAACTTAAAGAGGTTTCCCTCTAGACAACCATTTCCAACAACACGGGAATTTAAACTAATATATACTTTATTGTATCCAAACGTAAAGACAAAGTCATCAATAATTAGTTTAGATACAGATATTAAGTTTCGAGTCATGCTCGGTACATAAAGAGTGCCATAAAGATTTAAACAAAAGCCACCCTCCAATATTAATGAAAGGGTCCCAACAGCTTCTACGTTCAAATCAACTCCATTCCCGACTTTAACCGTTCGTTGGTTTCTTTCCAATCTCCGGATTGTACGGAATCCCTGTAAAGAATTAGCAATGTGTACCATGGATCCAGAGTCAATCCACCATGAATTAATAGGGACATTAATATTAAAGGATTCATTAATCATAAAAGATTCAAATATACCTTTCTTTGCTAACCATTCCTTGAATTTTGGACAATCCTTTTGTGTATGCCCTTTCTTATGGCAAAATTTGCATTTTGGATCGCCATGGAATGAGCTAGTACTTGCACCCGTTTTCTGGACTTTATTTGGAGTAGAATTATCTCCACTTGAACCTTTGCCCTTCCATGAGCCCTTTCTCTTATTGGTGTTAGTGGTAGCAACATGAACGATATCAGGCTTTTCAACTTTGAGGCGTTCTTCCTCTTGCACACACATGGCAATCAGTTCGCTCATTTTCCATTTCTCCTTTTGCGTATTATAATTGATCTTGAAAGGACCAAATTGCATAGGGAGAGATGTCATAATGAAATGAACTAAGAAACCTTCACTGATTTCCATGTCCATGCCTTTCAGTTTGTTTGCCATATCGCTCATCATCATTATGTGCTCACGTACACCACTAACCCCGTCATACTTGGTAGTCAACATTTTGAGAATCAAAGTGCTAGCATGGGCTTTTGAAGTCCCTTTAAATTGTTCCTCTACGGAGCTTAAGTACTCCTTTGCATTTTCGGAGTCAGGAATGGCTCCTCGAATGGCAACGGATATGGAGTTCTTAATGATCATGAGAGACATACGGTTAGATCGTTCCCACTGTTCATAAGCACGTTTTTGATCTGCAGTACTTTCAGCAGTAAGTGCAGCGGGAGGATCGGTACGAAGCGCATGATCGAGGTCCATTACTCCGAGAGTAAGTTTCACTTGATCTCTCCATGTTGAGAAGTTAGTACCAGTTAAGGGTTCAATTCCGGACAAGTAACCCGTATTGGAAGTTAAGGTAGATGCTGACATAGATTGAAAATTAAATGTATGCTCAGATAAAACTAAAAGGATTAATGGGATATATATGTAAAGCATATCAGTATAAACATAAACCTATCATGAACACCAAAATAATAGGTATAAAGATGTTGTGCCTAATTATTAACTTCACGTTGGTTTAGTTAACAATTAAACCATTAATCATCTTTAATAAGACAAAGCATGCACATATATCACATATCACCGTTGGGCAGAAACGTAACATATATGTTAATTATGCTAATATATATTTCATTGTTCAAGTTATCATACAAATAGCCGTTGGGTTCATTGAGTGACAACTTAAGCAATTTCATAGTATGGCATGATTAAACTCCTATGTCAATTTACACAACCATTCGTTGGACTGGTAATGTAAATCAAAATAAAAGGTGCCATCCTTATTTACTAATCATATGCACACTGTTACAAACTTAAAGTAGCAGTATCAATTTACTAATCATATGAATCATTCATAGAATAACATCTGTAGAATCAAAAGATGTAGTCCAAATTTCACGCATTTGTTATTTTACTTAGACATGTAATTTAATACGTTGAGTTAATGATTCATGCAAACTAAAATTATGTTCAACAGAATGAATCATATTGGCACTACAACAAAATTAATAAGTGTAAATTGCCTTAAGAATACACTGACTTCAATTTATAGGAAAAACATGGGCAAACAAGAATGAATAATTCGTCAACATGTTCAAGAGACTCATTGATGTCATATTAATTCAGTGAACATCATAGTTTTTTAGTCACTTTTCTTTTCATGCCCATGACACATAGACTACGATTAATTTATAACAATTGGATTTTTTTATCTAAAAGGGATTCTGTATCTCTTGGATAATACAAACACATATAAAATTAAGTTTTATTCAATTGACGTCAGAAGGCAAACACTTATGGGGTTCAAAAAGTCCTTTTCGTCACAATTAACCATAACAGATTCAATCGTATATATAGTAATTCAAGCATGAGATTTTATATTGCTCTGATACCACATGTTAAATTAATTAAACACATAAAGGATCAATCTCATGTAATCAAGAACATGAAAGTAAACTTACTTGATGATAGAACCGATTGATGATTAGGATTGGATGATGATGCCATAACGTTAGGGTTAGTCGATTCCGGTAGTGATGTCACCAATCCGATGGAGGGATATAAAGGATCAATCTCATGTAATCAAGAACATGAAAGTAAACTTACTTGATGATAGAACCGATTGATGATTAGGATTGGATGATGATGCCATAACGTTAGGGTTAGTCGATTCCGGTAGTGATGTCACCAATCCGATGGAGGGATATTCTCACAAATTAATGGTGTTTATTGAGAGAATTGCTATGTGACAAGATACAGGAAATTGACCACAAACCCTGAATATATGTTTGTTGGTAGTTACATCCATCACATAACTGACATTTGTTAGTTAGGGTAGATTGTGTCATTAAGGCATAGTTAAAGGTCTAAATGGTCAAGGCCACATTAGTTAAAGGGATTATTCTAACAAGGAACTCTTGATTCTTTAGGAAATTCTCCACATTGACATTGTACTCTGCCTTTTTTCCCCATCCATATTTCTTCTTTAGACACAAGATTATTATGATTAGTATCGTCGCAGTTCCTGCACCGAGAGCTGAAAGAGTTCGATAGATGTCCTTGTTTATAAAAATTAGAATGGTTAAGGCAACTAAATTTGATGGCGATGACAAATTACCTAAGAGAAGAATCACCTGCATCAAATCTCTTCCTGTTTCTACACCAAAAGAATTGAACCGTTTATATATCATGTTAGAAATGTTGGTGCATGATAACTATCAAACTAAGGTGTGATTTATCGCTTTAATAATAAGATAGAAGGGCATTTCTGGGTTAGGAATGATTGTGAGTATCCATTTGATTATAAGAAAATACACTTAACATCATAGGGAGTGCTCAAATATACCCAAAAAAAGATGCCTATCTGAGTGGAAATACCATTCCACCCCCTTCTATTCCTGAAAATTTGGTCCAGAATACTCCAGATCATCAGGGAATTCTTCAATTCCCGAGCCTTCCCATGTGTTTATGTGTGTGAACCTGCCACCTTTAGTGTGTGCATGTTCTTGTGTTGTCCATGCGGGAAAATTCAAGCACTCCCCATGCTCGATATAACCCTATCTAGCTACATACTAGTAACTTTTTCAAACACGATCTTTAGGTATACTGTTTGTGAAAAAGTAGATCCTTTTCTTGATAATCATAGACTTGTTTGTGACTTAGGGGTGTTTGGATTAGCTTATTTTATTGGCTTATGGGCTTATTGAATTTGGAAAAGCTCATAAGCTCACTTTTTCGGCTTATGAAAATAAGCTTATAGACTTAAATAATCCATAAGCTCATAAGCAAAAAAAAAAAAAAAGAAAATGAAAAAGAGCTAATGAGCTTATCTAAATTCAAATATGTCTATAATCCTGGAAAATAAGCTAATCCAATCACCCGGCCGTTCCAGTCAGCAAAGACAATTCTCGTAAGAACTGAATAATAGCACATTAAATATAGGCCTCAGAAGATCAATAACTAGTAAACTAAGTAAGGGTACTTTGTCTTAAATAAATTACCACAAACATTAGAAATATGAATTCATATAAATTAATTAAATGGTTTGGTGAAAAATATTTACTTTTAATAAGAGTCGTCGTAAATAACTAAATACCAATGGTAATTCTGTAACAGTAATAGTTCGTTGGTTGATAGTGAGTAATTGTTGCATATGATTTACTCAAATAACTTATGAATAATAGTTTCTGACCCTCTGAAGAGCTGTGCTTTTATACGCTTGTGTGTGTGTGTCCATGGAAATTGCATTCAGTAGGAAACATAATATACAGTACAGAAGTAAATACCCTTTTTGTCACCCAGACACTGAAACTGTCCTTTGTTAGCATGACAGCGGCCGCCCTTGTTGTGACACATTTCACAGGAACTTGTCAATGAAATTGAAATAAGGAACCTATGCGAAAGAAGGGAAAATATGTCGGTTTTAATTATGGTGGTTGTATTATGTTCTTTATCTTCCCAACTTTTCACTGGCAACTGTATTACTTCACATGTAGGCGGGAGATCACTTGGAACTGTTGCATTGCTAATTGAATACTCATAGTAGAACATGTGATCTTTGCATCTGTTGTAGCTGTTGTAATTAGGTTGGTTAAAATAAGCATGCGTTCCTTCAGCATAACTGGTATTTTTTGTGCATTTGAAGAGAATGAGGAAGGGAATTATTGAAATGGAATACAAAAGAGGGTTTGGAGAAGTGAAATTATTCATAAGCGCCTCACAGCTTGTATCGTTCACAAGTTTTCAAATGTTGTGTTAAGGATCGCAACGGAAGAACTAGTATAATCAAGCCTGCCAAAAATTTCATATTTCTTTTCCCCAATTTGAATTTGCCCACCTTTTGAATTACAGTTGACCTTGATCAACCCACACCGTTCGTCAGTGTCATTGTAAAACGGGTACTTGAACTGGGAAGCGTAGACATGTTACTTTCTGTAGCAGAGTGAAGGACAGGTAGACAAGAGCAGTGGCGAAGCTAGAAAATTTTCGGTGGGGGGTCGGGAACGAAACACAAATGTGCTTACTTCTGGCCCTTCTAGGAATAGTACACCGAATGTGACCACAAAAACTGTTAAAGAATCTGTTGGTTCTAATGACAAGGTCCAAAATCACCATCTAGAAGAAGCTAGAAAAAAGGTACAACATCGAAAAGACGGAATTTTAGGAACAAAACCTAGTGTGAAGAACTCTACAAGATTTCAAAGCACTGCTAGTAGTAGTAAACCATTACCTAGGAACAATGAANAGAGAAAAACAGACACGAAAACAAAGACAAGAATCATTTCAATATTATCCAACACAAACAGGTTAGAAAACACTAGCTAATTTATCACCTGTGTTTATAAGACTCTATATTTCACCTCTGTGCTTATTAGTTATTACAGTAGGCTAAAGACATAGACAATTCTGTCACTATTGTAATTTTTCTTCTTATTGACTAAAACCATCAAGACTTTCACTTCATTGACTGGTTCTCCTCCATTCGTTGGCTTATAACCCATTTCAGACACTAAATGTACATAACCGGAGACTTGATAATTCTAATCCCATGTTATACGTATAGTTTTGCATCACTCATTATGGTCAAAGTCTGGATAAGAATTGGCTAATGCAATAAATGTATGATGATAGTTAATTGATGATGAACCTCTAACTTATTACTCAAGTCTTGACTAATCTAAGTGACTAATTTTAGTCAGGATTGATCACTTAACTTATAATATTGTTTGTCAGGTCTCATTTACAAAGCTTTACGGTTTTATTTTTTAAAGAAAAGAAAAGAAGTGGGAGGAAAACAAAATAAATTTGTATTTTGAGAGTAAAGAAGAAGAGAGGATATTTGGCTAAATTTCTCTTCAAAGCTTTCATCCCAAAAGTAGGATAATTTGAAAGGAAGTTATATTAGAAAGCTTTTACTAATTACAATTACTTAAATGACTTAATGTAAAACATAACTTTATATAATTGTAAAATCATTAGTTATCTTTTCTAACTCGATAACACGATATACAAAACCAAAATACCATCCCTATTTTAGAAGTGGTGTGACCACATTAGGGTTGTTTACACAAACTAGGAATTGAACTTGAGACATCTCATATTCCATAAGTATTTGGGTTCCAATTTATCTTATAATGAGTTATGGTATGCTTATCATTTGAGTTTGGTTCAGTAAAGACAAACAAAATTAAAGATCAAATGAATCAATCTCAATCATTCATATTTGTTTTTTATCAAAACAATAAATTAACTTCACCCTTATTTTCTTAAAATTAAATATTTCGCAAACCAATAATCGTTAGACGAAAGTAATCATACCATCGCTACAAACATAAAGTTATATTTCATATGATATCCACATCATACACTATTGATGAAGTTTTGCTTTTGACTTTTTCGGGTGCAGGGCTTACGGTTAGAGTTTAGGTATTTAGGGTTTAGGATTTTTTTTTGGCTTTAGGGGTTGTGGTTTAAGGATGTTAGGCTTTAGAGGTTAGGGTTTTAGGGTTTTGGGATTGTGTTAACATAAAAATGTATGTGAATTTTCAAAATTTTCATTTATAGTGTAACATATCGAAACCGCAAAAAATGATATAGAAAATACTTCGTCGAAAGTATACATTGTTAGATATCTATAGAAAAATAATTTTATTCCAGTCGCAATTGTTTAAATATTTTCACCTAACGATTAATGGTTTGTAATATATTTAATTTTTAAAAATGAAGATCGAAAGTGGTTTTATTATTTTGATTAAAAAATAATGGTTATTTGATTTTCTTTTTCTTAATTAATTTATTATTATTATTATTATTATTATTATTATTATTATTATTATTATTATTATTATTATTATTATTATTATTATTATTATTATTATTATTATTATTATTATTATTATTATTATTATTATTATTATTATTATTATTATTATTATTATCATGGGGCTTGTGGTCCATTGGGTGAAGCTTATTAAGTTAAGCGAGCCCGGGTGAGAGTAGTAGCGGTTTGGGTGACCGACCGGGAAGTCCTCACCCGGGTGAGAGTAGTACCGGTTTGGGTGACCGACCGGGAAGTCCTCACTTGGGGAACACAAGCTCTAATGATATTAGGCAATGAAGAGGAGAGCCTGTGAGACATTATTTGCACAGGTTCGAATCCGAGCTGGCCCCGGTTTTCATCTGACCGTTACTCCAGCGAGAAAACTCGTGTGGAGGCGGTACGGTTTCCGGGCGGAAGCCGTTTACATCCCCACTACTCCAGCGTGGACCCGGTTCAGACAACATAGTCTGGGTATGTGGTGGATGAGGGCCTGCCAATGTGGCGGGTGCGACTCTAAACCAAAAAATTGAAAGTCGCCTTCCAAAAAAAAAATTATTATTTTTGTTTTTTTCCTTTCTTATATATGTATTGATCCAACCCATTGTCGTTTATTTGGACTCAAGGTGTTTCTTGGTAGACACATTGGTTCTTCTCTATATTTGTTCTCTTTTTTGCCATTCCGTTTCACTATACTCTTAAACGGTGGGAAAACAATGTGAAAATACGGGTTAATATTAGGACACAAGATTATGATTTAAACTTAAGTTTATTTCATATTTTCAATTCTTGAGTTATGGTAAACAATTCACATCAATGCTAAGCTTCCTTTTTCAACAAGATTGCACTTTGATTCAGTGAACCCATTAGTTAGCAAGTTGTCTTGATGATTGATCATATCTGTTCTTAAAAGGCCTACAAGAACTCTTACATGCATCACCATGATTTTCAAACCCACAAAATAACATATCCTGTGTCATAAAGTACTAATCATGGAATCAAAGTTCATATTTTTTTTCTGGAATACAAAAAAAAATGAAAAAAAAAGAAATAAGAAGAAAAGAAAAGAAAAGAAAAGAAAACCATACGATATCCCTCCTATTTTATCAGTGTCATTTCTTTTTACCTTTGCTCGTTTTACTCTTCTTTCCCTTGTTGTTTCCCTTCCCTTTCTTGTTGTTATCATCCTCGGTGTTATCACATTCACTTTGATTTTGTAACACCACTGAATCACGTGTTTGTTTAACCTTTAATGCCTCGTTCATGGAAGAACGGTTCAAGAAATTATCTAGCTTTGGCCTATGACTTTGTAGCCCCTTGACAGCACGACTCACACCCTTCAATATAACTGAATGCTTCAATTCTAGTCGACTGAAAAAAGATCCAAAAAAGAAAAAAATCTTTATACAAATTCAAGTGTAAATTGGTTTGAAGTTTAAAAACCACTTCAAAATTTAAAATGGTGCAAGTCTAACCTTGTGTCAAACGCAAAAGAAAGCAACTTCAGATCTTCATTTGCATCACGTATAGCTCTTGCATCTTCGTAAGAACAAGAAGTTTGAGCCGCAAAGGCAGTAAGTAATGTGCCCCTTTTTATATCAAGTTCATTTTGACAAATAACAGACAAAAGATAAGGCATCAAACTTACAGTAATAACGATATCATTAACAGAAATCATTTGTTAACAATCATGTATATCGTACCTTAATCATAGTTGCAGCAGATAACTTGTTCAGTGCCACTCCCTTCTTCCCATTTAGCCTCAGATATTTCTTCTAATACTTTCCAATTAATTTGAAGTTCCACACGATTCATAATGTTAGTATCTTGCAATGTATCTGAAGACAATATCTCAGGAATTGTCCCAGCATTAACATTATTTGATGGTGTGTGGACATTATGTGTGTTCTTACTTGGAAACAAAACGCTCATTATCTCCTCTTTAGATTTCTCAAGGTCAACAAATATAGCACAAGGAGCATTGATTTTAGGACTCACATTTTCCGATCTAACAATCAGGAGAGGATCATCAATGCTCAAAAACGCTTCTGCAACAACTTCTGGATCCAAGTTCAATTTTTGGTTTACCCTTTTCCTTAGAAGACTACACAAAAACTTCTTTGGAAGAAAATAAGCAATATTGTCGTAACCAGACAGAAAGTCAAGTAGCTTAGGAGAATAACTTGGTGCCTTCAGACATATTAAGGAAAGTATCATAACCATCTTTAGTACTAACAGTGGATAATAAGAGACATCAATCTTTGATCTTTCAATCCATACCATAGTAATTTCACTAAAACAGAGAATATCTTGGATTTTTTCAACAAGAACGCTTAGATTTGGAGAAGGGCCAATAGATAAAGTTGAAGCAGATTGAATATGTGTAAATGATCCAACTAAAGAATATCTTGTTGTGTAAGAATTTTCTGAAGTGAAAGTTTGCATTAAAAGAAGATGGTCCACTAGATACCCGAAACTGTGAGGTGATAGGAAACCGGAGGCGACTCTAAAGTTATCTTCTAAAGCACGTTGAAGTGTTGGAGCAACCAAAACATCTTTCAATCCACCATCCCTAAATTTCTCAACAAATGATTTAAATTGAGGTTTACCTTTGAGCTTATTAATGAGATTCTCGTAAACTGCTACTGATACTCTTGAACATAGACATATAATAATCACCCTCTCGAGAGCTTTGATGTCAACAGCTTGAAGAATAATCTCCTCGAGTAAGTTCACCGACAGATCAGTCTCCTTTAGGGAAACCAAGTCCTCGTCGACCGATTTCCGCTAGTCTAATGGAAACACAATATCAATGTAACTTAATGAAATTCCAAGGAAACACTGCAACCTCTTTTTATAAGGATTTGTGAGGTTATGATAAAAGTCTAAAAGAAACTTGGAGACCTCAAAAATGTGCAGGAGAGATGTGCTTTGGTGAAACACAGAACCGTTTGACTTTGACTTACGGAGGGCGTCAAGAGTTTGAAGTACCTTTATACCTACAGAAAGTAACTCGGACTGCCAATAAGACCTGTTGATCCCAGTTGAGCAATGATCTAGTAATACTATCTTAGTAAACCAAGACAATATTTATATAGAAGCTGACTTGTAATATGATTTGATTACTAT
>LBNU01009760.1:31421-44868 GCA_014162995.1 Artemisia annua | reverse complement strand
ATATAGAACTCACTTAATATAGCTCTTGAAAATCAATTACTTCCCTTAATTCCCGAATAGTTTTCGTTTATTTTCCGAAAGAAAATATTCTTTGAAAAGTTTTAGTTATCGCTTGGTATCGTTCGGTATCGTTTGGTATGGGTACTAGAGACAAAGTCTCGACTCGAGTGAATTCACGCCAAATAACTCATAAAATAATATCATACTCGTATATTCAAAAATCCCTCAACGACATATATCACGAAAGTCAAATAATCCACATAGCACGTAGTAGCATATAAAGCATATAGCATTCCATCAATTAGCACATAAGGGTCAAAGTCAAATGATATGATCTTATGGATCGATAAGTCATCGTACGAATGGTCGACGGCTTATCAAATTCGTCAACTTGATAAGTCCAACCATTTGCCGACTTACTTATTAGCCCTTAAGTTATATCATTAGTCGTAGGATGTATTTCTCGTCAACATGGTCGCTTAATGTCCTTATTGGGCTCGTCAGTCCAATAGGTCCAATAACGATATTAATGACCCGTTATCGATAAATAAATCCGAGACTTTACTCATATAAGGTTAACTTAGTCATCACCAAAAGGAAAATAAGCTTTGGACTTGCTTAGCGTGTGCTCGAATATTTAATANTCGAGTTTCCAAACGTAATACTTGGGTTGACATCATCGTATTTTGTATGACAAGAACGCAACAATAGTAACCATGACAAGGGAGAGAGGAACACCAAACAGGTTTCCAAAGTTCTACGTGATACTGCGAGATTAAAGTTAGCATCCATAAAGTTCAAGAAGAATGCAAGAGTTGACAAGTTGATGAAGACATGGAAATTATAGCATGGGAGCTAGATAGGTACTAATCTTGGGTTGGACTAGAGTGTAACACCCCCAAAATTCGTACAACGGAAGACTTACAAGCTTTCGGGGTGCTACGGGGAATTGGTATCATCACAAGTATAGATAACAAGATATCATAGATGCAAATGTCAACAAGGTCAACGTAAGGTTAAAGTTTACATTCATCCAAAATCTTTTAAAAGGAAAAGCCCATAGTAGATAAAAGTAAATAGGTCCAAAATAGAAATATCAGAGTTTCTATCGATATCTCAACCAAACCCAGATCCAAGCCACATCACCGTAGTCCAGGTAGAGTAAGCAAGACTTCTAGTTACCTGAGAAATACATGCTTAAAAAGGTCAGCTTTCGCTGGTGAGTTCATAGGTTTAAAGCAAAATCAATACGGGACCTGAAGAATTTTAGCGCTATGTGTAACTAGGATAGGTATAGACTCATAATCACAATCTCAATCTCAATCTCAAACAATCAATCGTTTATCATCTTAGTAAAGATGAATGGTTATGGTGAGCAGGCCTCTCAGCGGTCACTAGTCAGGCTACAGCAGGAACCACCCAAGTCTGTCCCGAACCTAGGCCGCGATAGCGTCTATTCCAAACTAGGGTCAAACGCCCTAGCTCTAGGTCAACGGCTACCTCCGTCTATCCTAAAACTAGTCCACACAATAGCAAAACGAAACAGTAGCAGGTCCAAGAAAACAGTAGCATGTATTCTCCCCCAATTTAGGAAAACCATTAAAATGATTAAAATACGAGTAAAAGTGGGGCTATGAAACTCACCTCGGTCCAGCAAATAGCACAAATATCAACGGAAGCAAAGAAAGTATCAACTATCATGCAACGGCGACTACTGACTCGGCACTACCTAATAATATCAATACGCCTTAGTATAAATCTCAAATAAATATTTCCCAATCCCGAACGTATTCCATTTTACTTTCCGAAATAACTTTGGGAAATCATTTGTTAGGGTTTGGTATCGTTTGGTATCGTCGTGTGTGTGAGTGTGCGTTAGAGACAAAGTCTCGACTCAAGTGAACTCACGCCAAATAAGTACCTCAATAAAGATCATAGATGCATAAATCACGAAATCACATAGCGGCATAAGCCTCAAGTAAACCAAGTAGTTCACATATGCACATATCCGCATTCAAGACATATAGCATTCCAAAACCATGTTGCACATAAAGGTCAAGGTCGAATGATATGACCTCATGAGTCGATAAGTCATCGTATGAAGGGTTGATTGCTTATCAAATTCGTTAACTCGATAAGTCCAACCATTTACCGATTACTTATTGATCTCCAAGTTATATCATACATATATATTAGTCATAGGATGTATTTCTCGTTAATGTTGTCGCTTAATATTCTTATTGAGCTCCTATTGGACTCGTAGTCCAATAGGTCCAACAACAATATTAATGACCTATCAACGTTAAATAAATCCGAAACTTTACTACTAATAGGGTAAACTTAGTTATCACAAGAAGAAAATTGGCTTTGGACTAGTTTAGCGTGCACTCGGATATTTAATAATTCACGTCGAAGAAATCATTTGTTTTTGAAAACCATTATGGTCCTTATTCAAGAACATTTCCGTTATTAAATCGTAATGCAAATTCGTTAGATATTCATTTAATAAGGTTCCGATAAATATTAATCTAACTTAATAGTTAATAGTTATCGTTACGTTATTATTTATTTATTACGTTACTTATTTATTATATAAGTGGTTATATATATACATGTTTACACACATATATATATTTAGACTCATATTATATATAAGTTAATCGTAATAAACGATATTAAACGAATTATTATTTATTCGAGTCCACGTGTCCGAGTAATGACTTCCCGGTCCACATAGCTAGTCAAAGTCCAAAGTCCATGTAACGGCATTGTTGAAGCCAACCAAGACTAGGGAGTCAAGGCGACCTCAACGTGCACAAAGTCTCAAAGAATGTATTGTCATAATATAATCAATCCCATATATATCCCGATATCCAATTCACACTTCACAGACAACAACAATGTGAGGCCGTCTACGGCTCTCGTACTAACCTATCTCCGTCATTCTAAAAGTTTTCATCCTTATAACTCCGGAATTCAAAACCAAGCACTCCATTGCTCATCATCACATTCATAAACAAACGTTAGTCACCATATATAAATTTACACATAACCATCTAGCTTCACATAAATCATGTAGTCAAATTACCATATTATCATATTTACTCATATAAACACTTGTCGTTAGCATATATCGTCAAATAATGTGTCACCTCATACCACATAGTTTCATCACACAATTAATCCCATTTAATTCCACATAATATTACCGAATAACTATTTACCCAATTATATTAACCGCTTGCAACCAACTCAAACCTTATATACTTCGTCAACTCAACTAGTTTTCATTCAATATAACCATAAGCCACTAATTTACTCAAGTTCCATTCATCCAAAACTAACCAAATAACATTTTACAAGTTTCCATATTACCATTTACGCCAAGTCTTCAACTAATCGCGACCAAAGTAACTATTATCAACATAACACACAATTAAGCACAAGTTAGCTACTAGAACCAAAACCATGACCATAGGGTCGTGGGTTTCTTGTCAACGAGCCACACCCAAGGTCTAGAGACCTTGTGGGTTTCGGCCATCCAACCAAACGCGACCCAAATCGCGTCAAACTAGTACCAAATCTAACCAAATCAATACCATAACATTCAAAATGCATCAATAATCAAACATAAGCCTCAAAATGGATCAAAAACAACAAAAACACCTTAAGGTCGTGGGTCTACCCCTCGACTCACTTCAAATCCGAAACCAAACAACACCAAATTGATACCAAACTTGATTATCTCATGTTTTTATTAACCAAATCTCATTAATATATCAAAACCCACTTAGTTTAACCCAAGAATCACAAGATCTAGTAAGTTTGACTTCGTACGAAAGTCAAACCCACAAGATGAGCTTACCACTTTACCTTTTCTTTCAAGTTTATCAAGATTTAATCAACAAGGATGGTGTAGGTGATGATTTGTAGCTCGAATTTGATGATAAATGGAGTTTTAGGTCGATTTATGTGATAAAAATTATATGGGGATGATGGGAAAATGATGGGGATTGATTTGTGATTGTTGGATGATAAAAAAAATATGATGGTGGTGGTGTGTGGTGTGTGGCCGGCGGCAAACAAGAGAGGAGAGGGAGAAGAGAGTGAAATGGTGAAGATGATGAAATGGTGTAGGGTTAGGGTTATTATTATTATTAGTATTTGGTATTTGGTCCCTCCTTTGTTTAGTTTTTGCAAACTAGTGAGGACTATGGACCCAAAACTATTATTTTTCTTAAATCTCTCCCAACTCATTTGTTCTCAAAGTTTATATAAAAGAAAACTTCGGTCACCACACGTAACCATTTTAAATATTTATCGCTCGTTTGAAAATAAATAATTAACTTCCTTGATAAAATAAAACGTCTCGTTTAACAACCATAACCACTTTAAATCGTTTTGTCACTCACGGCTCAAAAGACTAAATTAATACTCAAAACAACCATAACCGTTATTCATCAAATACGCATTTTACTAAAGTTCCTAGTGCCAAGTCAAATAGTGCTTATCACGAAGTACTTAAATAGCCTAAATAGTATGTAAAGAAATATACGTTTTCTCATAAACTCCAAACTTTTTCACGAAATTCTCAAAACTCAATAAAATCATCGATAATTAAATTTTCACGTTTATAAAAATATAATGCGGTGAATTTAGAAAATGTCCCGAAATTACCGGTTGTCACAGCCTCCCAGCCTCAGAAGAAACCCGTCCCGGGTTTCACTTAGAATTTCCCGATGACAATGGCGCAAAGAGACGAGGATACTTCCCCCGAAATTCATCTTCGCGCTCCCACGTGAATTCCGGTCCATGACGAGAGTTCCAACGAACTTTGACGAGCGGAATTCGACTATGTTTCAAACGTTTGATCTCACGATCCAAAATCTCAATAGGTTCTTCAACAAAGTTTAGTTTCTCATCCACACAAATTTCCTTCACAGGAATTACGACGGTTTCTTCCGAAAGACACTTCTTCAAGTTACTCACGTGAAATACATCATGAACACTACTCAATTCCTGAGGTAACTCCAATCGATAAGCCACCGGTCCAATCCTATCTAGGATGGTAAACGGACCAATGTAGCAGGGGTTAAGCTTTCCACGTTTGCCAAAACGTATCACGCCTTTCCAAGGGGAGATCTTTAACATGACTCGGTCTCCGACTTGGAACTCTAGAGGTTTACGTCTCTTATCAGCATAACTTTTCTGACGATCTCGAGCAGTTTGTAAACGTTCACGAATCTGAATAATCTTCTCGATAGTCTCTTGAATGAGTTCGGGGCCTGTAAGTTGACTTTCACCAACTTCTGCCCAGCAAACGGGTGAACGGCATTTTTGGCCATACAACGCCTCAAATGGTGCGGCCTTAATGCTGGTATGACAGCTATTATTGTACGAGAATTCGGCTAAGGGTAAATACNAACGTTCACGAATCTGAATAATCTTCTCGATAGTCTCTTGAATGAGTTCGGGGCCTGTAAGTTGACTTTCACCAACTTCTGCCCAGCAAACGGGTGAACGGCATTTTTGGCCATACAACGCCTCAAATGGTGCGGCCTTAATGCTGGTATGACAGCTATTATTGTACGAGAATTCGGCTAAGGGTAAATACTTCTCCCAGCCTTTACCGAAATCAATCACGCAAGCACGAAGCATATCCTCCAACGTTTGGATGGTTCTTTCACTTTGACCATCGGTTTGGGGATGATAGGCGGTACTCATATTGAGTCGAGTCCCCAAAGCTACTTGGAGTGACTGCCAAAAAGTTGACGTAAAACGACTATCACGGTCCGAAATGATGGACAAAGGCACACCGTGACGGGAAACAATCTCCTTCACGTAAAGTAGAGCGAGCTTATCAATACTATCACTCTCGCTAATCGCAAGGAAGTGAGCAGACTTCGTTAAACGATTGACAATTACCCAGATAGCGTCACAACCGCTAGCTGTTCTTGGTAACTTAGTGATAAAGTCCATGGTAATCCTTTCCCATTTCCAAACAGGTATCTCAGGCTGAATCAACAATCGTGACGGTTTCTGATGTTCGGCCTTAACTCTAGAACATTTTAGGTATTTGCTGACATATAGAGCCACGTCAGCTTTCATGTTCGGCCACCAATAAAGTTTCTTCAAGTCATGATACATCTTATCAGCTCCAGGATGGATAGAGTATTTTGATTTATGCGACTCATGCATAATCAACTCACGAATTCCCCCATATAGTGGTATCCAACTCCTATCTCCAAAGCATAAGATTCCATCCTTACACTTTGCGAAACCGTTCTTGCTCTCTACCATCCCGTAGATGTTTTCGGCTGGTCGGTTTTCATCCTTTAGCGCTTCAGCTTGAGCGGCTAATATCTGAGACGGTACTGGTGAGTTGATCGTCATTCCCAGGGATTTAACTCTCAACGGTGGAATTCTCTCTTTCCTGCTAAGGGCATCTGCCACTACGTTGGCTTTCTCGGGGTGATAGTGGATTTCGCAATCATAATCGTTAAGTAGCTCTACCCACCTACGCTGTCTCATATTCAACTCCTTTTGATTCAAGATATGCTGCAAACTCTTATGATCCGTATACACGACGCACTTGGTGCCATATAAGTAGTGCCTCCAAATCCTAAGGGCAAACACTACGGCTCCTAGCTCCAAGTCATGCGTGGTGTAATTCTTCTCGTGCTTCTTAAGCTGTCTAGAGGCATAAGCTATTACCTTCTCTCGTTGCATCAAAACTGCTCCCAAACCTTTGTGTGAAGCGTCGCAATACATGACAAAGTCTTCACTACCTTCGGGTAGGGCTAATATAGGTGCACTACACAGCTTTTCTTTTAGCAATTGGAACGCTTCCTCCTCCTTTTCTCCCCATTCATACTTAACATCCTTTTGAGTCAACTTAGTTAGCGACTTGGCTATCTTAGAGAATCCCTCGATGAATCTCCGGTAATAACCCGCTAGACCTAAGAATTGACGTACTTCTGATGGGGTTGTTGGAGCGGTCCATTCTCTAATGGCCTCAATCTTTGAAGGATCCACGTGTACACCTTCACTATCAATCACGTGACCCAAGAANCTTAATAATCTTCTTGGTAGTCTCCTGAATGAGTTCGGGGCCTGTAAGTTGACTTTCACCAACTTCTGCCCAGCAAACGGGTGAACGGCATTTTCGGCCATACAACGCCTCAAATGGTGCGGCCTTAATGCTGGTATGATAGCTATTTTTGTACGAGAATTCGACTAAGGGTAAATACTTCTCCCAGCCTTTACCGAAATCAATCACGCAAGCACGAAGCATATCCTCCAACGTTTGGATGGTTCTCTCACTTTGACCATCGGTTTGGGGATGATAGGCGGTACTCATATCGAGTCGAGTCCCCAAAGCTGCTTGGAGTGACTGCCAAAAAGTTGACGTAAAACGACTATCACGATCCGAAATGATGGACAAAGGCACACCGTGACGGGAAACAATCTCCTTCACGTAAAGTCGAGCGAGCTTATCAATACTATCACTCTCGCTAATCGCAAGGAAGTGAGCAGACTTTGTCAAACGATCGACAATTACCCAGATAGCGTCACAACCGCTAGCTGTTCTTGGTAACATAGTGATAAAGTCCATGGTAATTCTCTCCCATTTCCAAACAGGTAATTCAGGCTTAATCAACAATCCTGACGGTTTCTGGCGTTCGACCTTAACTCTAGAACATGTTAGGCATTTGCTGACATATAGAGCCACGTCTGCTTTCATGTTCGGCCACCAATAAAGTTTCTTCAAGTCATGATACATCTTATCAGCTCCAGGATGGATAGAGTATTTTGATTTATGCGACTCATGCATAATCAACTCACGAATTCCCCCATATAGTGGTATCCAACTCCTTTCTCTAAAGCATAAGATTCCATCCTTACGCTTTGCGAAACCATTCTTGCTCTCTACCATCCCGTAGATGTTTTCGGCTGGTCGATTTTCATTCTTTAGCGCTTCAGCTTGAGCGGCTAATATCTGAGACGGTAGTGGTGAGTTGATCATCATTCCCAGGGATCTAACTCTCAACGGCGGAATTCTCTCTTTCCTGCTAAGGGCATCTGCCACTACGTTGGCTTTCCCAGGGTGATAACGGATTTCGCAATCATAATCGTTAAGTAGCTCTACCCACCTACGCTGTCTCATATTCAACTCCTTTTGATTCAAGATATGCTGCAAACTCTTATGATCCGTATACACGACGCACTTGGTGCCATATAGGTAGTGTCTCCAAATCCTAAGAGCAAACACTACGGCTCCTAGCTCTAAGTCATGCGTGGTGTAATTCTTCTCGTGCTTCTTAAGCTGTCTAGAGGCATAAGCTATAACCTTCTCTCGTTGCATCAAAACGGCTCCCAAACCTTTGTGTGAAGTGTCGCAATACACGACAAAGTCTTTACTACCTACGGGTAGGGCTAATATAGGTGCGCTACACAGCTTTTCTTTTAGCAATTGGAACGCTTCCTCCTCCTTTTCTCCCCATTCATACTTAACATCCTTTTGAGTCAACTTAGTTAGCGACTTGGCTATCTTAGAGAATCCCTCGATGAATCTCCTGTAATAACCAGCTAGACCTAAGAATTGACGAACTTCCGATGGGGTTGTTGGAGCGGTCCATTCTCTAATGGCCTCAATCTTTGAAGGATCCACGTGTACACCTTCACTATCAATCACGTGATCCAAGAATTGTACCTTTGGAATCCAAAATTCACACTTCGAGAATTTGGCATATAGTTGTTCTTGTCTCAACAACTCCAAAATGATTCTCAAATGCTCCTCATGTTCCTCCTTACTCTTGGAGTAAATTAGGATATCGTCTATGAATACTATCACAAATTTATCCAAGTACGGCTTACACACACGGTTCATAAGATTCATGAATACAGCAGGCGCATTGGTTAAACCAAATGGCATCACTTGGAACTCATAATGCCCATAACGAGTTCTAAACGCGGTCTTAGGGATATCTTCTTCTCGAACCCTAAGTTGGTGGTATCCTGATCTCAAATCTATCTTCGAATAAATACTCGACCCTTGAAGCTGATCGAATAAGTCGTCGATCCTAGGCAAAGGGTATCGGTTCTTGACCGTCAGCTTATTCAATTCTCGATAGTCAATACACATACGAAACGATCCATCCTTCTTCTTCACGAACAACACCGGGGCTCCCCATGGTGACGAACTTGGTCGTATAAATCCCTTCTCCGTCAACTCCGTCAATTGCTTTGACAATTCCTCCAATTCAGAAGGAGCGAGCCGATAAGGTGCGCGAGCTACAGGAGCAGCGCCAGGCATCAACTCAATCTGAAACTCTACTTGTCTTTTAGGCGGAAGTCCGGGCAATTCGTCTGGGAACACATCCGGAAAATCTCTAACAATGGGCACATCCTCAATACTCTTCTCGCTCTTCTTCTTCTCTTCCACTTTCTTGCTAGAAATTTGAGCCATAAAAAGGTAACAACCTTTTTCGACTAACTTTGGTATCTTAGTACAAGAGATGACACTCAACCGGGAAGGATATCCACGGTCGCCTCGATCTCCTTGTATACTCAATACCTCCTTACCATAAGGCACTTGCACAACCTTCTCGTCGCATACTATATTCGCACGATACTTTGACAACCAATCCATCCCAATAATGGCGTCAAAAATTCCTAGTGTGACCGGCAACAGGTCTATATTAAACGGGCGGTTAAGGAAATTCAACGTGCATCCACGGATAATAGTGCTTATTCTCTCAATATTCCCATTGGCTAATTCTACATCATAGTCGGTTCCTAGAGGCATCGGGGCTATTCCTAATAGAGGCATAAATGTAATGGACACGAAACTTCTATCGGCACCCGTGTCGAAAAGTATGGAAGCATAGCGATTGTTGAGAAGGAACGTACCCGTGACGACGTTCGGATCCTCCCTGAACTCCTGGCCAACCGCGTACACTCTCCCTTGAGCTGCTTCCACTTCCAATTTCACTTGCGGAGCCTCAATAGCTTGCATAGCACGATTTCCTCCTGCTCCTTGGTGCCCTTGCTGATACCCCATATTTCCATTACTTCTGTACCCTCGATTCCCTCCATTCCCAACATTACCAACACCCAACGACTCACGACACTCGTTCCTGTAGTGTCCCTTCTTACCACATCCAAAGCAGGTGATATTAGCCTTCCAATCATTTCCCGGTGCGACTTGTGCCATAGCCAGGGGTCGGGGTCGGGATCTACAATCCTTAGCAAGATGCCCTGGCTTCGCACAGTTTTTACATATCACACCACAACGTCCTTCATGATGACGGTTGCATCTTCTACACCAGGGTTTACTCCCTCCAGTGTTCTTCTGCTCTCCATTACCCATAGCATAAGCCTTAGCAGTCTCCTGTCGTTTGTTAGGCCTGTCATGTCCCTTGGCATGGTCATTCCTCTTCCTCTTATCTTTCTTCCCTTTCTCAGCATTCTCCAACACGATGGAATCCACCAGACTCTGAGCTAGTGACATAGCCTCATGCATATTTGCAGGCCTTGCTGCAATCACATCGTTCCTCGTTGCTAGAGGCAAACCATCCGTGTAACGCTCAATCTTGAGAGCTTCAGTTTTGACCATGTCAGGGCAAAGCAACGACAATTCTTGATATCGACGATTGTAAGTCGTCATATCATATCCTTTCACTTTATGGTTCCAAAACTCAATCTCCAACTTCTTGATCTCATTCCTTGGGCAGTAGGTCTTAACCAACAGCTCCTTAAGTTGCTCCCAAGTCATACCATATGCAACTTCATCTCCAACAGACTTACGATAGTTATTCCACCAAGTCAAAGCTTCATCCTTAAAAGTGAACAATGAAAACTTCACTTTTGCATTCTCAGCACAGTTACTGACAGTAAACACCGATTCAGTCTTTTCTATCCATCTCACCAAGTACACAACTCCTTCAGTTCCATAGAAATCGATAGGGCCACAAGTACGGAACTCTTTGTAGTTACAACCAGGTGTTCGGATAGGTAGTGGAATTCCAGCAGAGGTATTGGAGTGGTTCGATTCCGCTAACAGTTCGGCAACTCGCTGATTCACAAGCTGATTGATCATATCCTGATCGACCGTAGGAGTGTTAGGCGGAAAGTGATCATTGTCACCCTGGACTTCAACATTTGGGTTTTGGGCATTGTGATTGGTGGCGTCATGGTGATCGGGTGTGGGAGTTTCAGCATTTCGTTGAGGACGTCGTCCTCGACGACCAGTAGCAGTCACAGCAGGGCTAGTTCGAGTAGACCTGACAGGGTTTCGTCGTGGAGCCATCAATCTAAATTCACGACACAAGTTTCCATAAGATTCCCACAACACAGTCATAACGTCCGATAGCAGATTCAATAATCAATAGATAGAATATCAATGAAGTACCAATCACGATTAAGCCACAACCCATAGAATATCAAAATACGAATACGAAAGGCACATTCATTCAAAAAGAAAAGAGTCGATACATCGTTTCAACACGATAGAGTAGATAGATAGCAACAATCCAAAAGATACAACCAAAGGAAAATAGGAACACAAGACGGTATAAATAAACTAGCTTTTCTAACCAAGGACTACTCGGTTTAGAAAGCAAAGCGACAACATCCAATAACAACTCTAGCCACGTCCCTGACGAAGAACTCTGAGCTCGTCCTGCAGACTCTTCACCTCTCTCCACACAGAAGCAATCTCAACACTATGGGTCTCCTGATCCCTCTTGAGGTCAGCAACCTCTCTCTCCAGATCTGCCGATCTCCTCCATAGTTTCCTATCCGCATCCCTGGCGGTAAGGAAACCCCTCTGAAGGATCTCCAACTGATCCCGCAGATCTGACAGGTCACCCCTCAATACCCTGATCCTACCAAGCACAAATCCCATGTCATCCCTCAGATCATCTATCGTCCTAGCAGACTCATCTCCCATCTGCTCAACCAAGGCACTAATCCTAGCACTCTGCATCCTCAATCTATCCCAAACTCTCCCAAGTTCCCCATACTCTGCCGCCTCTGACGAAACTACTGACGGCACATCCAACCCAGGTGAGAGGGGAGGTACATCCATCTCATCTGGTGGTGGAATGAAAGGTAAAGGTGATAATGGTGGTGAATCCGGCTCATCAAAATAAATCGAACGCGCATCTAACGTAAATTCAACGATATAGCTTCTAAAATCAAAGTACCGCATTACTCTAATCATGTATTAAAATCGTAAAACCGCTTAAATCAAATCATCATAATAACCAAAACTCAACACTCAAATAATATCTCAAAAAATATATATACCATGTCAAATCGATAAACCAAAACCATCGCAATAATCATAGTGTAAAATTCCAATCTCAACTTAAATTCTCGCGTCTATCTCAAAATAATCATTTCATAAATTCATATCATTCAAAACTTATCTTAAATGAAGACTTCGGTTTGGCAGCTGGCAGGCGTTGGTCGAGGATCGATGTTTATATAAGAAAATGGTTATAGTTTAGGTTTAGTATGTACCTAGTTCTCTATAACCTTGGCTCTGATACCAATCTGTAACACCCTCAAAATTCGTACAGCGGAAGACTTACAAGCTTTCGGGGTGCTACGGGGAATTGGTATCATCACAAGTATAGATAACAAGATATCATAGATGCAAATGTAAACAAGGTTAACGTAAGGTTAAAGTTTACATTCATCCAAAATCTTTTAAAAGGAAAAGCCCATAGTTGATAAAAGTAAATAGGTCCAAAATAGAAATATCAGAGTTTCCAACGATGTCTCAACCAGACCCAGATCCAAGCCACATCACCGTAGTCCAGGTAGAGTAAGCGAGACTTCTAGTTACCTGAGAAATACATGCTTAAAAAGGTCAGCTTTCGCTGGTGAGTTCATAGGTTTAAAGTAAAATCATACGGGACCTGAAGGATTTTAGCGCTATGTGTAACTAGAGCAGGCATAGACATCATAATTCAATCGCTACGCAAACGCATCTAATGTTTATCACCTTAATAAGGATGAATGATCATAGTGAGTGGGCCCCTGAACGGTCACTAGTCGGGCTACAGCAAGGAACCACCCATTGTTGCCCCGAATCTAGGCCGCAGCAGAGTCTATTCCAAACTAGGGTTAAGACGCCCTAGTTCAAGGTCAACGTCTACTTTAGTCTATCCTAGAACTAGTCTACACAATAGCAAAACAAAATAGTAGTAGGTCCAAGAAAACGGCAGCATGTATTCTCCCCCAAATTTAGGAAAACCATTAAAATGCGGGTAAAAGTGGGGCTATGAAACTCACCTCGAATGTAGCAAGCAGAAATCAAGATAGATACGTAAATAGCAAAAGAAAGCAAGGCTAAGACTTCACAGCAACTATGACTTGGCACGACCTATATATATATATATATATATATATATATATATATATATATATATATATA
>LBNU01009760.1:19554-31401 GCA_014162995.1 Artemisia annua | reverse complement strand
TATATATATATATAGAACTCACTTAATATAGCTCTTGGAAATCAATTACTTCCCTTAATTCCCGAATAGTTTCCGTTTATTTTCCGAAAGAAAATATTCTTTGAAAAGTTTTAGTCGTCGCTTGGTATCGTTTGGTATGGGTACTAGAGACAAAGTCTCGACTCAAGTGAACTCACGCCAAATAGTTCATCCAATAATATCATATACGCTTATCCAAAAATATAATCTCTCAACGGCATGTATCACGAAAGTCAAATAATCCACATAGCACGTAGTAGCATTTAAAGCATATAGGAAGCCATCAAATAGCACACAAAAGGTCAAAGTCAAATGATATGACCTTATGGATTGATAAGTCATCGTACGAATGGTCGATGGCTTATCAAATTCGTCAACTTGATAAGTCCAACCATTTGTCGACTTACTCATTAGTCCTTAAGTTATATCATTAGTCGTAGGATGTATTTCTTGTCAACATGGTCGCTTAATATTCTTATTGGGCTCCTATTGGGCTCGTCAGTCCAATAGGTCCAACAACGATATTAGTGACCCGTTATCAATAAATAAATCCGAGACTTTACTCATATAAGGTTAACTTAGTCATCACCAAAAGAAAAATAAGCTTTGGACTTGCTTAGCGTGTGCTCGAATATTTAATAATTCGCATCAAATAATTTATTTGTTTTGAACCCATTAGGATCCTTTTTCAAGATCCTTTTTCAAAGACTTTACCGTTATTAACTCGTAATATGAATTCGTTATATATTTATATAATAAAGTTCCGATAAATATTAATCTAACTTAATAGTTAATAGTTATCGTCACGTTATTATTTTATTTATTACGTTACCTATTTATTATATAAGTGAACATATATACATATGTTTACACATATATATATATTTAGACTTATATTATATATACGTTTATCGTAATAAATTATATTAACGAATTATTATCTATTCGAGTCCACGTGTCCGAGTCATGACTTCCCGGTCCACATAACTAGTCAAAGTCCAAAGTCCATGTCACGGCATTGTTGAAGCCAACCAAGACTAGGGAGTCAAGGCGACCTCAACTTGCACCAAATATAACGTCATAATATAAACAATCCAATAATATATCCCGATATCCAATCCACACTTCACAAACTACAACAATGCGAGGCCGTCTACGGCTCTCGTACTAACCTATCTCCGTCATTCTAAAAGTTCACAACCTTATAACTCCGGAATTCAAACCAAGCTTTCCGTATCAATAACACAATCACAATAAACGTTAGTCCACAATAAAAAATATGCAAGTAACATTTAATTCACCACAACTCATATAGTCACGTACCACGTTATCTCAATGTTCCATATATATATATACTTTTCGTCTACCTCTTTATTTCACAATTCATTTCTTTTCACACTTATAGTTATTTATTTTACTTTCAACCACGTCTAACGCGTTTCGCCGACAAATTACCATTTTCAATATCTAAACCACTTAACATAACAATATTACCGTTAACCTCAATATTACCCATATTAATCACTTAAGTTCACATAACCATTCGACCTTCAAACATGAATTAAGACATGTTCTACTGAGACCAAGGTCTCGGCTCGAACCAAATAAGCCAAAAGTGGGTATGCTGAGACCATAGGGTCTCGGCTTAGGTTCTTTTGAGCTAGGCCGTGCCACGCTAACGAACCAAACGCCCCTCATGGGGTCTCGGCTAGCAACCCAAGCAAGAAAACAATAAAACCATTCACGTATTTCAACCCAAGACTTCTCAAATCAATTAAACTCAAATCAAAACATATACTAAACCTCAAAATCATCAAAAGTAAGCAAGAAAACATCAAACCCATCAAATTCGTGGGTTATTCCACGACCCAAACCAAATCCGAATCCAAAACTCACCAAATCCGATACCAAACTTGTTTACCTCGCGTTTTTATTAACTAAAATTCATTAAAACATAAAAACCCACTAAACTTTTCCACCCAAAATGATGAATTCGTTGGGTTTGATTCGTACAAAAGTCAACCCATGCAAAAAATACCTTTTCTTACCTTTTCTAGTATAGATCTATGAAAATGAAAGCAAGAAATGATGATGGTAGTGTTATAGGGCGGCGGTGGTAGTGATAAAACGGGTTTGGAGGTGTTTTTGAGGCGCTTGAATGATACTAGGTGAAAGAGGTGGTGTTTTTGAGTGTTATGGAGGTGGTGGTTGTGGCTGGTGGCGACGGGGGTGGTGGATGTGGGGTGGCTGGCGTCAAACAAGAGAGGAGAGGGAGAAGAGAGTGAAAGGGTGAAGATGATGAAATGGTGTAGGGTTAGGGTTATTATTATTATTAGTATTTGGTATTTGGTCCCTCCTTTGTTTAGTTTTTGTAAACTAGTGAGGACTATGGACCCAAAACTATTATTTTTCTTAAATCTCTCCTAACTCATTTGTTCTCAAAGTTTATATAAAAGAAAACTTCGGTCACCACACGTAACCATTTTAAATATTCATCGCTCGTTTGAAAATAAATAATTAACTTCCTTGATAAAATAAAACGCCTCGTTTAACAACCATAACCACTTTAAATCGTTTTGTCACTCACGGCTCAAAAGACTAAATTAATACTCAAAACAACCATAACCGTTATTCATCAAATACGCATTTTATTAAAGTTCCTAGTGCCAAGTCAAATAGTGCTTATCACGAAGTACTTAAATAGCCTAAATAGTATGCAAAGAAATATACGTTTTCTCATAAACTCCAAACTTTTTCACGAAATTCTCAAAACTTAATAAAATCATCGATAACTAAATTTTCACGTTTATAAAAATATAATGCGGTGAATTTAGAAAATGTCCCGAAATTACCGGTTGTCACATAGAGACCTCATGCTTTTCATGGTGTTCTTTTGTTGAGTTCTCTAGTTTAGTTTTCTATTTGGTTGTCGTGCTTTTGAGTGTGTTCAAAGTACATAATAAGTCGTCTTAGTGGTTCATTGTTACTCTTTCACGTACCCAAACTCATTTTTCATTTATAGATTCACCGGGTATAAACCCTTTACCCCAAAAAATAATTTTTGAATTTACGAAGGTAATCTGAAAATTCACAAAGAAGGTTTTTGGTGATGAATGTGCATGAATTGGAGATGAATATGAAATTAGAGAGAAAATATGCTAAGGTTCTTGATATTTTCCCCCGAATGAGTGCATGTGCAATGCACATGATTTGCTCAACTTTTGTTCATAGCTTTATGATTCTCACGTGAAACGGAACCTTGAATATTTTTTCCTAATTGTGGTGATTCTAAGCATTCTCAATATTTTTCAAAGAATGAATTTACTATGCTAAGGTTCTTGATATTTTCCCCAAATGAGTAGCATGTGCAATGCACATGATTTGCTCCCCTTTTGTTCATAGCTTAATGATTCTCAGGTGAAACGGAACCTTGAATATTTTTTCCTAATTGTGGTGATTCTAAGCATTCTCAACATTTTTCAAAGAATGAATTTGGTTGAAAGAGAATCTTACTTTGATTCTCTATTTCCATTCTCCGGGGCACCAAAATAAAGAAAACGTTCTCATTCCATGTTTTTACATTCCATTCTATAATACCAAACATCCCCTTAAAGTCTTCAATCAATAAACTGTTAATAGATTAAACATATATGGCCAAAACTCGCATTGAAAGAAAACTACGGATGCTGAGTTCGCAAACTGTTAACCAATAAACTGTTAATCATTAAACTGTTAATAGATTAAACATATATAGCTTCCAGATTCTATAGATGAACAATTTTTCAAATAGTTGTGAAAATTGTTATTACTGACAAACTTGAATGTTTGGAAGACATCAAACATTACACAATAGATATTAATGTTTACGGGAATTTTAAATAGCATATTGTTGTTTGCATACAATGATGCTAACGAAATTGAGATGACACTCAATAATAGTCATGGTAAGGATTTCATCCTTAGCCATATGTACTAGTTGTGCTTTCCAAAAGCATAGTTGCATTATACATTAAAGAATAAGAATACTTTAAACTTAAAAATGTTTTAGAAGTTTGATTGTCATAAATTGGTGGTTAAGGATGTCACACATTTTATGAAATATTATGTGGCATTATCAAATAGTTGAGTATGCACATATAAGAACTTCANGATGCTAACGAAATTGAGATGACACTCAATAATAGTCATGGTAAGGATTTCATCCTTAGCCATATGTACTAGTTGTGCTTTCCAAAAGCATAGTTGCATTATACATTAAAGAATAAGAATACTTTAAACTTAAAAATGTTTTAGAAGTTTGATTGTCATAAATTGGTGGTTAAGGATGTCACACATTTTATGAAATATTATGTGGCATTATCAAATAGTTGAGTATGCACATATAAGAACTTCATTAGTTGAATTCTTAAATAAGTATTCTCAAAATTCTGATAGATCAAAGTTGGATGATTTTAGTTTTGTCAACAAGTATGAATGTCATTACTTGAGATATAATTCATCGACTAGAGTTATGATGCATTGATCTATTTAGTATTTGGATAAGGGATGTTAAACAATTATTATTTATAATGAATTGAAGTACTTGGTACGTTTGTTTCCATTAAATAATAAATTGTATCCTATATTTACATGTTTAAATCCGTGAATAAATGTTATTCTAAATTGTCCGTTGTCGGTTAATAATATGGGAATATTATTAAATTAAGACAAATATGAGTTTGGTATAATATACTTAAAATTATATTGATGCGTAGACATGCCATTTCAGATGATATTCAATGATACCGAATATAAGACTTATCCCAACTATATGATGTTACTTTATGGATCTTGTCATTAAGTAAATCCTAAGAAGTTATCCTCAGACTTGAGATACAAGATAACTTTCATGAATGTAGTGCATTTTTGTGAAACAACTTAACACTATACGTAACTGGTAGTCATAAGGGTTGTTTTTGGAAGCGTTACAAAGTTCGTGGGTTTTGCTTGTAGTGAATATAGAATTTGTTCTTTCAAATTAATTTTGGAGTTTAATACTGCTGGGCCCCTCGTAGGGTTGTCAAGATGTTTGCGTGCGCACGCCCAAGATCTTCCCTGAATATGTTCAGATGATTTGGTAATCTTGATCAATCACAAACATCGAGAAACATAATTGTTAATTAAGAAATGACTTTGATCCGTATTCTTATTAACGTGGTATTAGAAACAAAAGGATGATAATAATGAGAAATCATTAAAAGGTTTTCCAGGAGCCTTACTCAATTCGTACTAAGAGGCATCGGCGTGTTGCAAGACGCTAACCGAATGTGATCACTCTATTATGATATGTCTAAGTGGGAGCTGTTAATTTATAGACATAAAATAATAGAAGTGTGTTAGGATCGAACTCGAGATCACGGGATTGCACACTTTACGTTTGAGAATTAAAGATTAATAATTAAATATAAAATGTTATATTTATTTATTAAAATCGCAAAAGAATAATGACCGTTATGTATTTAAGTTAAATGACTAACGATCGTTAGACGAATATAAGGAAAGATAAGTGTATGATTATTTGGTAAGTCAAGAAGGATCCGAAAGCCCTCCTTGGGCTTGTGATCGACCGGTTATGGGTTTCTAAACCCTAACGCATGCAAACTTGAGCTCCAATATATCTACACTATAAATACAAAGGCAAGGGTTCATTGTTTGTATCTCTTGTGCACACACAAACTCTTAAACTTGTTTTCTCTCCTTCTTTTCTTCTTAGGCCGATTGAACAAACATCCCACCTTAGGGATTCGATTTGGTTTTTCATAAAACAAAGAGTTTGGTTGATTTTGTGATTTATTACTTGCATAACTTTAATTCGATTTAGTACGTGTGTAAAAGAATGTGAATCAAACACATTATTGTTTGTTTCTTGGATTGAATTACAAAAAGGTAAGGGGTAATTCTTATAATCCTACAAACCCTAATTAGGGTTCTTGATTTGTAGAATTGCACTAATTGATTCTTGTTCGGACTAGAATCAAAAGGTACGTTTACTATTATGTTTGGTTAATGAATTATGCATTATATGGTCCTAAGTGCTTCCGCTATGCTTACTTGTTGCTTTTATTTATATATGTATGACATGAGTATAAAATTCCAACAGTGGTATCATGAGCCGTTATAATGTGAATTAATAACCAAAACACATAAAAAAAACGAATTTTGTTTGGTTTTATGCATGTAATTAGATCTAGGGTTTAATAAAAATCAAAAACCTAATTTTTATATAAATCGATTTTTTTTTTAAATTTTAGGGTTTTTGGATTTTGATCTTTAAATTTGATTAGAAACCCTAAGAAACATATTTATGTGTTTAAGTAAACGTTCTTGTAACTATATGCAATAATTGTTATGTGGAATCCATGAAAACATGCATGTTTAGTATGGATTCAATGATATTTTTAATTGTTAAGATTTTACATGTAAATTAATTGATAGATGTCGAATTGAGGATGACTCCAATATTAAGTAATCAATTATGTGTTAATTAAAACATAGAATTGATTTTAATATGATTATCGAATTAAGTTTGCAAGTGGCTACATGTTTTATATATATTTAATGGTTATGCTATATATATGTTTTATTTAGTTGTTTATTTTTTTGTTTAAATTACTTGTTTTTTATTTAATTGTGTTAGACATGTTTATAAACGAAAAAAGGGTAATTTTGTATAAAAAATAATATGGACTAAATAAATGGCGAAATTTGTTTTGGTATTAAGAGTCAAATTTACAAGGTTTAGTTGATTGATGTTTTTGTACAATAGTGTGTGATAGGCGGACCGAAAGTCGCCGTGATATGTACTTGTAGAGAGGGGTTTTTAAAGATCATGCACATACCGGTTCTTTACAAATGCTTGATCGCCGATCTAGACTTACCAATATCATTATTTTACGTACAATATCATCTTAAGGGTGAATTGACTACGATTCCACTATGATTACCCGAAACACTAAGCTTTAGGGCTTATGCAAAAGTACGGTATAGTGGACGATAATTGTTAGTAATTCTTTAATTGGTGAACCCAATACCTCAATCAAAATTTTGTTAATTTGATCTTAGTGAATTGGTAATAAAAATGTTTTGTAAAAACCAATGTCATGAAGTTGTATGCATGCTTCTTCATACATTATTTTGATCACACGTCAAAATTACTACCCTTAAAAATTGAGTCGAATGCCATCTAATTAAAGAACACTTGAAGTTGTGATTTACGTCATGTGAGAACTTGGCTAGATCTCAATGGAAAGGTGAACTTTGTAATTTCATTACTAGCAGATCAACTGAATGTAATGGAATTATGAAAGTTTGCAGTTTTTAAATTAGACGACTTAAATTGAGTAGGAAGTGAGAGCTTGGACTCAAGGCATTAAGATGGGGATGAAACATGCTTACATTGCAAAGGTTTTTGTGAATGTAAATCCCATAATGATCTAGGAATTGCAATATGATATTGGCAATTATTGTTCGACAATTACCTTGTTGAATACTATCATTACTAGCAGATCAACTGATGTAATGGTACTATGTCAATTAAGGATCCTAGCTTTAAGAAAATACTATGGTTTATATGAATATTTACCAATGGGTATTTTATTTTCTTAAAGATTTTATTATCGAAAATACTAAAATTGAATTTTGTTAATTCATTTAATGTATTAATGCAACGTTAAAACCGTAAACAACGTTTGGGCTTTGGTAAATTGATCTCGTTCTGTTTTCAAACATATGTTTGATTAAGAAAAATTTACTTAAAAGACAAAGGAAGTCTCCTTTCTATGAAAGAAGAGTGAGACACAATCCTATTCCTTTTCATGAATGAGAAAGGATAATAGGAATATTAGATATGTCTAAATTCTAATATATAACTCATGGCAAACTTTAATAGTTAAGAATTGCTCATTTTCTATAAAGATTTCATCACCCTCATTTGGTGATTAAATTCTTAGTAACAAATATGATATTTGGTTAACTAGAACTTTATGAGTTATTAAAGTTAGAAGCTAGACTAATTACCGCAAAATGGTAAAAGACAAACTAGTATATTTATCTAGTTGTTTTGTTTTGACCATTTATAGGTTCTACATACATTGTGGGATGGTAGACCTGTTAAGGATGAAATTGCATGTCCAATTTTCAAAGTTAATAACATTGATGGTTATTCCATCATTAACGTAGTAGAATGCACACTTTAATGCATAAGTAATTGTTACGTATGGACATTCAAAAGTGTTGGAAAGTTAAAAGCGCACTATTTTCTTTCATTGGATATGAAACACTTACAATGTTGTCAAATTCAGTGGGAGAATTTTGTACTTATTACTGAGTAAGAAATTATTGTAATGATCTTTAATTCAGTGGGAGTAACAAGCTTTGACATCTTGGTAGCTAAAGATAATTCTTTTCCAAAAGTAAACACTCATACTATTAAGGTTAGTCTTGTACGTTTCCTTACTAGACATTGTTGTTCTACATCTACTTTGTTATGCTGAAATCTATGACACAATGATATTGATCACATAAACAAACGCATGGAGTGTTGTTTATCAACTATATGAGGTTGTTACATGCACTAGTGGGAGAATTGTTATATTTAATTGTGTGCAAGAAACAACTCATAAAAATATGATTTAAAGGATTCTCTTGACTGTAAGGTAAGAGACTAAAGTTATAATAGGGTTTATAACACATCTAATTTAAGAAACACTTGAAGTTGTAATTTACGTCATGTGAGAGCATGGCTAGATTACAATGGAAAGGTAAATTCATACTTTCATTACTAGCAGATCAACTGATGTAATGGAATTATGTTATTTGCAGTTTCTAATTTAGATACCTATTTGAACATGTGTCAATATGATATCAAGATTGCTTTAATTTGTATATTTATGAATTCTTGGAATGACATAAATTAATAAAGTAATCTAATGCTACTTCAATCTAAATATTTATGTGTTCTTTGAATGACATAAATAAATGAAGAAATAATGTTAATTTACATTATTGTGAAGTAATAAATTTACTTGAAAATACTATTGAAACCAAGAGATGGTGTTCATAATTACTTTATTTAACATGTTTATGTTTCATTGTAAATATATAATCATAAAGTCTTTCAATTAGACTTATAATAAAGTAAGACGTTATGTTGTTATGTTTTTTTAATTAAGACATATACATGAAGTCATTAAATTGTTATGTGACTTATAACGTATAGTGGGATTACAACAGTTTATGTTTTCTTGTAGAGACATAGACATGAAGTGACTTTGTCAAAAGTACTTATGTTATAAAGCATGTAATTGGCTTGAAAATACTATTATACCATTAAAAGGAATTAGTTGGTAAATAGACAAGCCAAAAGGAATATGGTTATCTTAAATATTGTTAAATTGTCTTACAATATTAATCCTAATGAAATACAAAATGTTTTTGGTATGTTCGGTTAGAAAAATCAAACTCTTGTTACAATTGTTTGATTAAAGATAACTATGACTTCTTTTCTTCCAAAAGTTATCTAGGTTAGAAAATTAAGTATGGATTCAAAATACTCAATAAGACTCCAACCTAGAAGATTAATAAGACATTGTCACAATTCACAATTTCAGGTCATTTTCCAAACCTTGACAATTTACTATTCACCAGTTACTATTCATCATTTACTATTCACCGATCACTATTCATCATTTTACTATTCATCGTTTTTGGATTCAGTTTGAGATTTTGAGAAACGTTCAGAAATTTTACTATTCATGTGACACTATTCATTCCCGGAAGGAAAACACTATTCATGAACATCATTCATTTCACTGTAAACCTAGTTTACGGGTATTCAAATTCGCGTAACCGGTTTGGTTTAGCGGCGAATTCATGCATCATTGGTAGGGACACTTCATACGGACTAGAAATAGTCTACATATCATCACAAGAGCATTTGCATACTATTCCACTCGTAGGATATTCAAATTAACGTTTTTCGTATATTTGACATTTTACATATGTTTATTTTTAAATAAACGTTAACACGCGATCAATAATGTGACTAACACGTTCGACGATCCCGACTACGATCCTAATATATTTTCATACTCATTATAATGATATAAAAATTATATTATTAATTTACCCGGTGTTTTGAGACCCGTTGCTATATTTTACGATATACGCTAATAATTTCGTCGGATTACGATATTTCAACACGACAATTATTTTAACACCCGATTCTCATCAGGAATGTAATTTTATAATTTTTACAACATCGTTATATTCTATTTGGTACCGTTAAATTTTATATCCAGCAAACTCGGTAACCGGTATCCCCTAAAACTATTAATAAACACATTATAATACATAAAATACACAATATCTATCAATTATTCACCAAATCTCTTACACACTCAACCCCCACCTTTTCTCCTTGAATTCAGCCGCCCCTCCCCACTTACCCTTTGATTTTGTTTACCAACTCTCATCCTCAAAAGTCTTTTACAAGATATCCTACACTAGATAACACATACATACATTACCTTGTTAAAAAAAAATCACATTTCCTCTCCTCCTCTTTGTGTGGATCGGCCAAGGAGAAGAACAAGCAAGAAATCATCAAAAATTCAAGATCAAGTAATAATCAAGACATATTAGTGCTTCTCTTTAGGGTTTTGAAATAAAAACCAAGAAGTAACTAAGTTTTAATCACCAAAAGTTCACTAATCACCCAAGTAAGTATGTCAAACTAATCTTCATCAATTTTGCAAGATTTTACAAAGTCCATAACATTTATTTCATCTCTTGCAAGCATACATGTGATCTATACCACTATATATATGTTTTTATGATTTTTATTAACTAAAAATTAATAATAATTAATTCCATGATAAACTAGCTTGGTTGATGATGTTTAGGAACCCATGACGCCCTAAGAAGGTGTATGGTAGATTAAGAGTGGTTTTGAAGTTGATTGGAATGGATTGAATCAAGTTACAAACTAGAAAAATCATTTTCGACACATTATAAAAAGTTTCTGCCCATTTTTGTGAAATCTAGAAATATCAGTAATTTCTTGGTAAATATGGATCTAAGAATTAGAAAATACATTCTATAACGAAACCGTGGCCGCTTGAATGGATAAAAACGGGTTTATGACGAGAAAGTTATGCCAAAAACAAGTTTTACAACTATAACTAATTTTCTGAAAATTTTGGTGCTGATGCACGATTTTCTACGGCCAAAACAGGACACTAATCGTTAATAAAATGCACAGACTTATCAAAAATATATTAGTTCACTTTAACACAAATCCGGGGACATAAAGAACGTAAGAAACGGACCTATAACGACTAAAATATGAGTATTTTAAGATTCGGCGAAAACATAAAATAACAATAGCACCAACACTTAAATATTTTCTAAGTATAAACTGCAGTTCCAAGCACCGATGAGAGCCATTTTCCCATCAATACACTCACTTCTGGAAAAATATTATCATTGTATAAAAGTTAGATCACCTGCCTTGTTTCCAAAACAAATGACTGTTTGACATTTAGACTTATAATGAGTAATCTACGACCGTTCAAACTTTCCCGAAAACTGCCCAGAAATGGCAGTTTTGGCCTAAACACCATACTTCACGACTGTTTATCTATTAACCTAAGCACATTGGGAAAAATATCAGTGTTGACCACTTTTAGATAATACAACAAGCTTTCCAAAACCACTGAGTTTGCTTTCTAACTCTCAATATGCACTGTTTTACGACTAGTTCTCCGAGGCCACTTTGGCCGTTTTCAGAAA
>LBNU01009760.1:2896-19158 GCA_014162995.1 Artemisia annua | reverse complement strand
TATATATATATATATATATATATGACATTTCCCTCAACGCTCCTGGGCAACCCTTTAATGTACTTCTCCAACAATTTCTCCAAATCCGACACCTTAGAAGGACAGAGCAAAGCAAGCTCCTGAAACCTTCTGTCGTAAGCCTTAAGGTCGTTTCCTTTCACAACCAAAACTTGAAACTCATCCTCAAGTTTCTTGATCTCTCCCCTAGGACAGTACTTTTTCAACATCTTCTCCTTAAAGTCAGTCCAGGTTATCTGATAGGCTTCTTCTATGCCTATTGATGCGCGGGATTACGACCACGCACTAGGGTTTTACTTCTCAAGGGATCTCGAGAAGCTTGCAATCCCCACCAGGCAGTGTACCTGACCGATGTAGTATAGTGAAGTGGCAAGTACCGGGGGATTGATCGTTCTCTGTGGATATAGTGTCGTTAGGATTTAAAAGCTACTCTAATAGGTCTTGGGGTGAGGGAAGATTCTTTTTGTATTTTTATATTTTTAGGAAAGCAAGTAAAATCTCGGGTTTTGAAGGAGTGGGCGAAATTAGTTACTAGTCAACTAACCCAAATAACTACTAATGCAAATAAAATAAAATAACAAGAAAGTAAATGGTTGTGAAAACTAATATGGAGAGAAGTGTGTTTACTTAGATTTCCTTGTTGGAGTATGCTCGTGTCATAATAAATAATTATATGGCTAGACATATGTGAGCCTATGGGGTCACACACATATACACTTAGGTATCCCTTTATATGTCGTGGTTATTGTATTTACGATATATAAATAACCTTGCGTAACACGAGAACTCTATCGGGCTTCCAATGACTAAGTAATGGACTTAATCTATTGGACTTGGAAAACATATGGGAGGCCCATATGAGCCCAATAAAGGGGCCGGCCATTAGGGATTTCAAAGGGGGAAGGATTTGATTTTTTTGGTCAAATACATGAGGGATTATCTCCTCATTATTAGATAACCAATTACCAAAAATCTCTCCTCCCTCTCTCCCTTAAACTCACGGCAAACAAACACCCTCATCTAGGGTTTTGGTTTTCTTGATCTCTTGCATTGAATCTTGTTCATTCAAAGGCAATAGAAAGGTTACGGGGTTAAGGACTAGCATCAAAGGGGTAACCAAGGAGGTTAGTCATAAGGGTTGTTTTTGGAAGTGTTACAAAGTTCGTGGGTTTTGCTTGTAGTCAATACAGAATTTGTTCCTTCAAATTAATTTTGGAGTTTAATACTGCAGGGCCCCTCGTAGGGTTGTCAAGATGTTTGCGTGTGCACGCCCAAGATCTTCCCTGAATATGTTCAGATGATTTGGTAATCTTGATCAATCACAAACGACGAGAAACAGAATTGTTAATTAAGAAATGACTTTGATCCGTATTCTTATTAACGTGGTATTAGAAACAAAAGGATGATAATAATGAGAAATCATTAAAAGGTTTTCCAGGAGCCTTACTCGATTCAACTCGATTCATACTAAGAGGCATCGGCGTGTTGTAAGATCACCGAATGTGATCACTCTATTATGATATGTCTAAGTGGGAGTTGTTAGTTTATAGACATAAAATAATAGAAGAGTGTTAGGATCGAACTCGAGATCACGGGATTGCACACTTTACGTATGAGAATTAAAGATTAATAATTAAATATAAAATGTTATATTTATTAATTAAAATCACAAAAGAATAACGACCGTTATGTATTTAAGTTAAATGACTAACAATCGTTAGACGAATATAAGGAAAGATAAGTGTATGATTATTTGGTAAGTCTAGAAGGATCCGGAAGCCCTCCTTGGGCTTGTGATCGACCGGTTATGGGTTTCTAAACCCTAACCCATGCAAACTTGAGCTCCAAGATATCTACACTATAAATACAAAGGCAAGGGTTCATTGTTTGTATCTCTTGTGCACACACAAACTCTTAAACTAGTTTTCTCTCCTTCTTTTCTTCTTAGGCCGATCGAACAAACATCCCACCTTAGGGATTCGATTTGGTTTTCATAAAACAAAGTGTTTGGTTGATTTTATGATTTATTACTTGCATAACTTTAATTCGATTTAGTACGTGTTTACGAGAACGTGAATCAAACACATTATCGTTTGTTTCTTGGATTGAATTACAAAAAAGTAAGGGGTAATTCTTATAATCCTACAAACCCTAATTAGGGTTCTTGATTTGAAGAATTGCACTAATTGATTCTTGTTCGGGCTAGAATCAAAAGGTACGTTTACTATTATGTTTGGTTAATTAATTATGCATTATATGATCCTAATTGCTTCCGCTATGCTTACTTGATGCTTTTATTTATATATGTATGACATGAGTATAAAATTCCAACAGTGGCATCATGAGCCGTTATAATGTGTAATTAATTACCAAAACACATAAAAAAATGAAATTTGTTTGTTTTTATGCATGTTTTTAGATTTAGGGTTTAATAAAAATCAAAAACCTAATATTTATATAAATCGATTTTTTTTTTAAATTTTAGGGTTTTTGGATTTTGATCTTTAATTTTGATTAGAAACCCTAAGAAACATATTTATGTGTTTAAGTAAACGTTCTTGTGACTATATGCAATAATTGTTATGTGGAATCCATGAAAACATGCATGTGTAGTATGGATTCAATGATATTTTTAATTGTTAAGATTTTAAATGTAAATTAATTGATAGATGTCGAATTGAGGATGACTCCAATATTAAGTAATCAATTATGTGTTAATTAAAACCTAGAATTGATTTTAATATGATTATCGAATTAAGTTTGCAAGTGGCTACATGTTTTATATATATTTAATGGTTATGCTATATATATGTTTTATTTAGTTGTTTATTTTTTTGTTTAAATTACTTGTTTTTTGTTTAATTGTGTTAGACATGTTTATAAACGAAAAAAGGGGTAATTTTCTATAAAAAATAATAAGGACTAAATAAATGGCGAAATTTTTTTTGGTATTAAGAGTCAAATTTACAATGTTTAGTTGATTGATGTTTTTGTACAATAGTGTGTGATAGGCGGACCGAAAGTCACCGTGATATGTAGTTGTAGAGAGGGGTTTTTAAAGATCATGCCCCTACCGGGTCTCTACAAATGCTTGATCGCCGATCTAGACTTACCTATATCACTATTTTACTTACAATATCATCTTAAGGGTGAATTGACTACAATTCCACTATGATTACCCGAAACACTAAGCTTTAGGGCTTATGCAAAAGTACGGTATAGTGGACGATAATTGTTAGTAATTCTTAAATTGGTGAACCCAATACCTCAATCAAAATTTTGTTAATTTGATCTTAGTGAATTGGTAATAAAAATGTTTTGTAAAAACCAATGTCATGAAGTTGTATGCATGCTTCTTCATACATTATTTTGATCACACGTCAAAATTACTACCCTTAAAAATTGAGTCGAATGCCATCTTATTAAAGAACACTTGAAGTTGTGATTTACGTCATGTGATAACTTGGCTAGATCTCAATGGAAAGGTGAACTTTGTAATTTCATTACTAGCAGATCAACTGAATGTAATGGAATTATGAAGTTTGCAGTTTTTAAATTAGACGACTTAAATTGAGTAGGAAGTGAGAGCTTGGACTCAAGGCATTAAGATGGGGATGAAACATGCTTACATTGCAAAGGTTTTTGTGAATGTAAATCCCATAATGATCTAGGAATTGCAATATGATATTGGCAATTATTGTTCGACAATTACCTTGTTGAATACTATCATTACTAGCAGATCAACTGATGTAATGGTACTATGTCAATTAAGGATCCTAGCTTTAAGAAAATACTATGGTTTATATGAATATTTACCAATGGGTATTTTATTTTCTTAAAGATTTTATTATCGAAAATACTAAAATTGAATTTTGTTAATTCATTTAATGTATTAATGCAACGTTAAAACCGTAAACAACATTTGGGCTTTGGTAAATTGATCTCGTTCTGTTTTCAAACATATGTTTGATTAAGAAAAATTTACTTAAAAGACAAAGGAAGTCTCCTTTCTATGAAAGAAGAGTGAGACACAATCCTATTCCTTTTCATGAATGAGAAAGGATAATAGGAATATTAGATATGTCTAAATTCTAATATATAACTCATGGCAAACTTTAATAGTTAAGAATTGCTCATTTTCTATAAAGATTTCATCACCCTCATTTGGTGATTAAATTCTTAGTAACAAATATGATATTTGGTTAACTAGAACTTTATGAGTTATTAAAGTTAGAAGCTAGACTAATTACCGCAAAATGGTAAAAGACAAACTAGTATATTTATCTAGTTGTTTTGTTTTGACCATTTATAGGTTCTACATACATTGTGGGATGGTAGACCTGTTAAGGAAGAAATTGCATGCCCAATTTTTCAAGTTAATAGCATTGATGGTTATTCCATCATTAACGTAGTAGAATGCACACTTTAATGCATAAGTAATTGTTACGTATGGACATTCAAAGGTGTTGGAAAGTTAAAAGCACACTATTTTCTTTCACTGGATATGAAACACTTACAATGTTGTCAAATTCAGTGGGAGTATTGTGTACTTATTACTGAGTAAGAAATTATTGTAATGATCTTTAATTCAGTGGGAGTTACAAGCTTTGACATCTTGGTAGCTAAAGATAATTACTTTCCAAAAGTAGACACTCATACTTTTAAGGTTAGTCTTGTACGTTTCCTTACTAGACATTGTTGTTCTACATCTACTTGTTATGCTGAAATCTATGACACAATCATATTGATCACATAAACAAACGCATGGAGTGTTGTTTATCAACTATATGAGGTTGTTACATGCACAAGTGGGAGAATTGTTATATTTAATTGTGTGCAAGAAACAACTCATAAAGATATGATTTAAAGGATTCTCTTGACTGTAAGGTAAGAGACTAAAGTTATAATAGGGTTTATAACACATCTAATTTAAGAAACACTTGAAGTTGTAATTTACGTCATGTGAGAGCTTGGCTAGATTACAATGAAAAGGTAAATTCATACTTTCATTACTAGCAGATCAACTGATGTAATGGAATTATGTTATTTGCAGTTTCTAAATTAGATACCTATTTGAACATGTGTCAATATGATATCAAGATTGCTTTAATTTGTATATTTATGAATTCTTGGAATGACATAAATTAATAAAGTAATCTAATGCTACTTCAATCTAAATATTTATGTGTTATTTGAATGACATAAATAAATGAAGAAATAATGTTGATTTACATTATTGTGAAGTAATAAATTAACTTGAAAATACTATTGAAACCAAGAGATGGTGTTCATAATTACTTTATTTAACATGTTTATGTTTCATTGTAAAGATATAATCATAAAGTCTTTCAATTCGACTTATAATAAAGTAAGACGTTATATTTTTTTAATTAAGACATATACATGAAGTCATTAAATTGTTATGTGACTTATAACGTATAGTGGGATTATAACAGTTTATGTTTTCTTGTAGAGACATAGACATGAAGTGACTTTGTCAAAAGTACTTATGTTATAAAGCATGTAATTGGCTTGAAAATACTATTATACCATTAAAAGGAATTAGTTGGTAAATAGACAAGCCAAAAGGAATATGGTTATCTTAAATATTGTTAGATTGTCTTACAATATTAATCCTAGTGAAATACAAAATGTTTTTGGTATGTTCAGTTAGAAAAATCAAACTCTTGTTATAATTGTTTGATTAAAGATAACTGTGACTTCTTTTCTTCCAAAAGTTATCAAGGTTAGAAAATTGAGTATGGATTCAAAATACTCAATAAGACTCCAACCTAGAAGATTAATAAGACATTGTCACAATTCACAATTTCAGGTCATTTTCCAAACCTCGACAATTTACTATTCACCAGTTACTATTCATCATTTACTATTCACCGATCACTATTCATCATTTTACTATTCATCGTTTTTGGAGTCAGTTTGAGATTTTGAGAAACGTTCAGAAATTTTACTATTCATGTGACACTATTCATTCCCAGAAGGAAAACACTATTCATGGACATCATTCATTTCACTGTAAACCTAGTTTACGGGTATTCAAATTCGCGTAACCGGTTTGGTTTAGCGGCGAATTCATGCATCATTGGTAGGGACACTTCATACGGACTAGAAATAGTCTACATATCATCACAAGAGCATTTGCATACTATTCCACTCGTAGGATATTCAAATTAACGTTTTTCGTATATTTGACATTTTACGTATGTTTATTTTTAAATAAACGTTAACATGTGATCAATAATGTGACTAACACGTCCGACGCTCCCAACTACGATCCTAATATATTTTCATACTTATTATAATAATATAAAAATTAAATTATTAATTTACCCGGTGTTTTGAGACCCGTTGCTATATTTTACGATATACGCTAATAATTTCGTCGGATTACGATATTTCAACACGACAATTATTTTAACACCCGATTCTGTAGAACACTAGATAACATCACAAACACGCTCATACGTGTGGCTATGGTTCGTTATTCATAAGAAAGAAAAGAAAGAAATGTAGAGAGAGAAAGTTAGAGAGAGAAAGAGATGAAGCCTTAGAGAGAAAACAAAAAAAGAAAAGAAAATGAGATTATGAGAAGGCTTACCCTCTCCAAGGATGGAGAGGGTATTTATATGTACATGGGTTTTGCCACTTGGGCGTGCCACTTGGGCTGCGGATCAGGTATACAGTGGGTAAAGACCCGTCCTTCTTCCGCGAACTAATCTACTTCTAAACTACGTTTAACTAACTATTGTAACTACTACGAGCTAAACAATGCTTAATCATATCTGGGGTGACCGAATCTTTCTTATACAAAAAGCGTATTCCTAACAATCTCCCCCTAAGGGAGGTCACCCCTGGAAAAATTCTTGAATTCTTGCATTGAGATCTTTGTAGATTCTTTTGTAGCTCGTAGTTGTTGATTCTTCATTGATAAACGACTCAAGATGACTTCCTTGATGTATATGATGATCTTTTGACTTTGCTCTTCGTTCTTCATCCATATAATTAGCTTCAAGTCATCTTTGAGTGTATGTGTCTCTTTGTGATGTTGTGATTGTCTTTGTGATGTCATGCTTACACTTTTCTGGATCATGATCTTTTGCATCAAAGTTGTAGAAGCATAGTTGAAGCCCAATTCTTAATCATGATATCTTTAGATTTGATTGTTGAAGTGTAAGCATGAAATGATGAATCTGCATCTTTTCAGCAATCTGCATCAATCGTCAACTTCTTTGTCTTTGGTGTGATTACGTGTCACAAATCACAATTTCAGGTCATTTTCCAAACCTCGACAATTATACTATTTATGTAACACTATTCACTCCCTGAGAATAAATAATCATGCAAGTTTATTCGTGTAAATTTTTCCTGCGACTAACACAAGACCAGGATAAGTCTATGTGTTTAAAATACTCATATTTCACCAATAGCCATATTTTACATGAACTATTGCCACTTTGTCATTTTCACATTAACATTTTACTCTTTACGTAGTACACGTGCTCAAACCTAAGTTATTAGGTTTTAACAACATTAACGCACTCCGTTAGACTTGCCACACTTTTATTATACTTAGTTGAGGTATATTGATAAGTTTGGACTTTTTTATAAGTTTTACATTTTTATGTTGCCCGACTTTAAGTTTCTTGACTTAACAGCATAATATTAGTAATTACCGGGACCAAACTACACCCCATGAAATAAGATAATTATAAACAACAAGCACCTCACCACCTCAAGTTATGAGGTGGCGTGCATTTGGTTATCACAAAGGTCATGTGGCGTTTGATAAAAACTACATACTCCTAAACTTGACACCTAATGCATATTTATCTAATTAATAATTCCATTATTCTCATTTGTTATAACAAAGTTTCACCAAAAAGATCACTATTTCTCCTTTCCATCTCCATACTTGCCGTACATCACCATCACAGTAGCACCATCATCCTTTGCTTTTTATACAACAAGTTATATTACAAAAGTGAAGGCTTAAGTGAGCACTACAAAGTCCAAGTATTGTTTTGTTGATCCCATGGCTGAATTTGGAGATATACAAGGGCTTAGGGACTGAAGTATAAGACTAGTACAAGGTTCTTTAAGACTACAATAACTTGGGTTAAAGATTGAAAGATTAGTTGGTGATACAAAGACTTAGGCTAGTGGTTCTTGGGTTTTTGGTGTTTTCCATCCAAGAATTTGTAAGTCTATATTTAGTTTTCAAGTCTTTCATTCATGTTGATGTAAATTATATACCTTGTAAAAGTCTTATATGTACTTTGACAAGATATGACGTTGTACATAAAATTTTAATCATGAAAATAAACTAGAACAAGCTCTAGATATGACTTATGAAGCTGAAATTCTGAACATCCCCAAAGAATGATTAAACTGATCATCTCAGTAAACTTCGAGGTTAAGGCAATGAAATAAGCTGGTAGAGCTATGTCTTGTGATCGTTTCGCCGGGTGGAGCACCTCATAACTCATCCCGATGAATAAATGAGACCACAAATGGTAAAACATGCCGAAAACTGCACACTGAACTTAGTTAGCTATAATCTCTTAAAAATTTCATAGAACCCTCTGTTGTACAAAGAATAAAAGTTTTAGTTAACACTTTAATCTAATCAATGCCGCGAGACCCGCATCAAACCGAGTTATAGAACTCAACTTATCACTATTTTGGCGAGACTGTAGTATGCTGTCCAAAATTCTGCATTGACATATGACTATACATTAGAAAATTTGATATAAGTTATGAGATATTTAAGACCATGAGACTTATTTTGGATTGGTAAATACATTCAAATATTTTGCCGAGGACATAAGAACCAAAACATAATGACTTACGAAATTAATGGATTATTAGTGACATAAACCCGACCCTAGGATAACTTATCAATAGGGCTTGTTACTATTTTTAATAAAACCTAAACTTTCATATTTTGTAAACTTACAAAAATATGTACAATGTCAAAAGTGTATAGATACTTTTATAAAAGTTATTTTGTACTTTCTCATCGTTAAATATCTAAGACGCGACTATTATATTTCTCAGGTCGTGCTGATTCCTTATTGTTGTGCTATACTTCTTTACACTGTTCTGCCATACTTGGCACCGTTGTATTACTCACGTCACTACATTCCAAGGTGAGTTCATGCCCCCTATTTTAACTTGTTTCATAACTGTTTTGGGGGAGAATACATGCTCGTTTTTACATGAATGCAATACTTATTATACTTGAACATGCTACTTGCTTACTTAAACACCAATTGCCTTACTCAAATGTTTCTTTGTTTACTCAAATGCTTTATTTGTTTACATGTAACCACCTACATTTCATGGGTATAGAGATACCTACATTGCTCGGGTATGGCATGATACTTACATTACATGGGTGCGTAACCACCTACATTTCATGGGTATAGAGATACCTACATTGCTCGGGTATGGCATGATACCTACATTACTTACCATTTTATAGCGATATTGTCAGGATTGCCAGATGACGACATTGTCATGGCTGCATTATCACACTTACCATTTTATAGCGATATTGCTACATTTATCTTTGACTCTTGGCTCAAATATTACTTTTGTTTTCATAAACCATATCATATTTGGGAGTGGGTTGTAAACACACAGGTTGCAAGTCTTGTATGGCCGTGACTTAGAACTGGGTGGATTTACAATGCCTTTGTTGGGAAAATTTCATTCAAGAGCTTTACATACATTCTTTTCCACTAAACTCTATGAACTCACCAACCTCGTGTTGACGCTTTAGCATGTATTTTCAGGTATTAAGCAATGGCACGCTACTGGAGGTTTTGGCAGGGCATGGCATGGTCATAGAAGACTCTGATGCTCATTTGTTGACCGTTTTAAACTATATTTTTAAGGGCCTAATTCCGCACTACTTTTAACAATGTAATTTAACACTTTTATTAATCGATTTTATTCTAAATGAATGAAGATGAAAACCGTTCTTTGCACTTGTGTTGTGGTACCAATTGAGTTGCACCCCAGCGACATGTAAGCTTCCGCTGGACTCGAATTTGGGGGTGTGACATTATGCCTTTCCAACATGCTCATACATCTTTGTTGAGTAGATCTTCCTGGTTGAACAGTTCTGACGTCTCCTTTTAGATGTTGGTATGAGCACGTGGAACTAGAGTGATGGTGGTGAACATGGTAAGTTTGATATGTTGAGCTACATAAAACTTCGTTAGTAATAACATACCGGCACTTACAAGTTCGGACTTCGAGATCGTCTACAGCATAGTGTGAAGACTTTCTCTAATCCTTACCAAGGTCGTTCCTAATCGAATGCCCCTGAAAGGGCTTTCACTGACATACCGAAGTACACCAACGATTAGGTGAGTCGCTGGAGATCACCCCACGACTGTAGACCTTTTGGAACACCACCGTACACACTAAGCGTAACCCACAAGAGATTACCGAAGTGACCTGCTGTCAGGGCTGTTTGATGTTGACCCTGGCAGGAGTTTCCACTCAATCACTGGGAAATACTTATGTATATTCCCTCATAAGTGTTCTCGGCAGATTGCTAAGATCTGCGTAGGACTCAAAATATTACATCTGGTGTCCTTAATGTTGAACAACCAGTGTAGAAGTATCAAGTGTTCCTATGAGATCTTTTGATGCATCTCTTGGCTCTAGACTCGATAAGTGCACATTTGGTTATCCTATTCGGAGACTAGGGAGGGGTCTCCTATTTCAATATCAACTAGCTCTAAGAGACAAGTTGATAGTTTACATCAGTTCCCCGTGAGAATGAAACAAGCTCTTTTGAGAGAACTTGAGTGGCTGGAAGGTTTAGTGCAGTGCGTCACTGGGTCCATGACGTCTTTTCTTCAATACTGACGTTTCCTTGGTAACAATCAGTAGCATATGAATTGAACCCAGTTTCTGCCCTAAGGTTAAATAATAGGAGGGCTATTTCTTTTCACCCTTTCTCATTTCATTTCTTTTTAATTCTTCAATCCCTTCAGTGCTTACCGAGACTTCATTACTAGAACCTTGTTGGGTTTGTTCTAGTCCTAGCTCAATCTCAGTCGGCGCTCTTCCCTTTCTCACTTTTCTCCTTTTTTTTCCAATCATTCCTAAGGAATTCTAATCTATCTATTGCATTGTCCCTGGGAAGATCCCTCCGGTTCTGGTGGATCATGGGAACATATACCTAACCTTACCATCCTTATAACTCCGTGCTTTTAAAGTAAATTGGCCGGTCTTTTGGTATCTTTCCACAATCGCCATATAACCAAATCATTGAAAATTCTCTCAAAGTGTTTATGATTAAGAAACACATTTTGTTAACACTTTGGGAGTTTTATCATTTTTCAAATGCTCCCCCTTAACATGGGCTTATAGGTAGAAAGAAATTTGCACATGTCGGGGTGAGATGCACTTATTTGAATTGATCGGCTCTTAATAGACATATACCCGAGGGACACGTTTACGTTGCTTAGTTAAAGGGATCCATTATCAGCTTTTAGGTGATAACTAGCCCTAATAACTAACTTGAAGTTGTTAACATTCCTTAAAAAGGAAGTTAGACCCGTAAAAGTATACATCTAAAAAGAGTTTCTCGAAACGGTACTTTCTACTTTGACTAGTCCTCTTCGAGACACGTTTACATCACTGGTTAGACCAGCTTGAAATTCTTACCCGGTCAGGACAAGTCTTTTCGATTCACGACTTTTCATGTTTCGTCAATTCATGAGTCAAATTCTGAGTCATAATCATTTCACGGTTTCTTCTTGATTATGTAAAAAACCCGCGAAAGACTCTTAGCCACTTGCTCCCCCTCAATATGTGCACATTGATTGAATCAATTTTGAAAGTTTTTAAAACTTTGGCACATACGGGTGAGCTTACAAACGAGATCGTTTTATTCATCATTTTTAATCGCTTGCTCCCCCTCAACATGTGCTTTGTTTATAATCCAAAATCTTTAAAATTTTAGCACATATGGGAGCGAACTTTTGAGTCCAAAAACATCTTTTCATGTCCAAAAACATCACATTTAATCACTTGCCCCCCTTAATATGTGCTTTGATTAAAATCCAAAATCTTTAACATTTTAGCACATAAGGGAGCGTTCTCGTAAGTCCAAAAATATTCTTTTTAGTTCCAAAAACATCACTTTTTAAATCAGTTTTCATATTTAAATCACATTCTCTCCCCCGATCATAAAATTTCAAATCTTTTGAGATTTTGTGATCCCAATTGATTTAAATGATTTTCGAAGAAACTTTGGAGAGACATGTGATACGTTTTGAACATTTACTGATTTTGAGACACTTTTCGGTTTTTCACTGTTGGTGGTGCACAAAGTTTTTAAAGGTGCAGAAATTTTGAGCAAATACGCTCCCCCTCAATTAATGACACGTTTTCAATTTTAACGTTTAATAGCCATTAATGTGAGCGGTAACGTATTCGAGAAAATTTAAGACCGATGGCCACCTTGTACACCACAAAATCTCTTTTGAAGAATTTTAGAAGAAAAAGATTTTGGGAAAAGAAGACTTCTCTTCTTTTACTAGAAAGGTTGCACTGAAGCGTACAACTTTTCGGATAATCCGCACATAGTGAAAACATGATAACGTGTTTTTCACGGATTTTGAAAAACGGGTTGCTATCTGAAGTAATAGCAAACCATAATTTTATGAACGGGTTACGGTCTGAAGTAACTGCAAGCCATAATTTAAGCGCGGGTTGCAGTCTGAAATAACTGCAAGCCTGACATATCAAAGCATATACAGACATACAGTATGTATTACAATTGGAATACAAAGTTACAAACGTTTCGATGATAATAGGAATACATCTCCGAATCTTAAAATACAAAAATGATAATCTAAAGTCTTATTCAAGAAACCACTTGGAAATAACCACGCAGAATCTCTCTAAAACTTCCTATTTGCACTCTTCACCCAGAACCCAGCTTCCTTCTAAAACTGCCGCTGCGGGAAAGAAACGTTGGGCTTGAGCTTATAAAAAGCCCAGTGAACAGATATAACAAAAGTTAATATGAACACAGAAGAAAAGCAGACCGAATATGTTGCATTGGATGAGTATCAGAATGGTCATAGCATAAGAAATAATGGCCAATAAGGTAACATAAATATAATAAGCAAAAGATTCAGTGTTACTTTACCAGTTTAAGTTAAATCTAAGTTAGGTGTAGACAAAGTATTCAGTATTTCAACCACGATGCCCAGAACAAAGCGCGATCAGAAATAACAGATAATCGCCTCATATACAACTCCAGAGGGGAGGCCCTAACAGAATATCAGATATAAACAGAGGGCCGGTACCTCAATGTTGTGGAGAGGACGTGTATTGCACACACAGTCACATTCACCCAGGATAACAAATAATAACAGATAGAATAACAGGGATAACATATATCAGATAACTAGGACCCTTTAGGCAGCATCCATTCGGCCCCTGTATTGAAATACTTAAGAAATTTGGATTTGAATCATGTGAATCTGTTGAACTCCAATGGTGAGAGAACCCAAAGTGCTGAGCGCACATAGAGGATGTTTGAAAGGAGCATCTAAACACGATTCCAACAAGTACCGAAGCCAACTGATCTGGATCAATAAATTCACAAAGGTGAGTCATCACGGCGTTAGAGGAACGAGAAATCACTTTTATTTCTTGCATCGTCTGTCCACCTGTGTGCTCGTCTCATCCAATCCAACACAAACCGACTTACCTATGTCACTAGGTGACTTAGAAGAGTCAAGAAGAGTTGCTCTATCATATTCATATCCATAGAAACAATACACCGACAAAGTGAAGCCTCTCCCCATGTATCCTAAACGACCCAACGCTCGAAATGTGAGCGCCTCCCACTGCGTTACGCTCGGTCTGATGTTTGGATGCATGCCGGCAGTATGTCCAAGATTACCTCGTCCCGCATGAGTACTTCGGAGCGTCGCTCAATATTACATGATGCCGAGCTGAATTCTTAATTTAACATTTTCAGATTACATATCAAAAGTGTAATGTCCAGATTAAACAGCATGTCCAATATTTTTACAGATCGTATCAAGAGTATACAGCATGTTAGATTTACTCAGATTAGTAGTTTCATAATATCAGAGATTCCAAACATATTTTAGAAAGGTTTCACAAATCGAGAAAATTCCATCCTTTAAAGTGTTTTATAAATAAGCTGGATTGTTGGTCATCCAAACAGAAGCAAATGAGCACATCAATATCTCGCTTCTTTATATCATTTGTATGTTGTGAAAAGGGAAACGATTGCCTATTGTAATTTCTAAAACTTGCGCAGGAATAAAGCATCCTTTTTTCAGTTCATGATTTATCAATCCAAAGGGTTATCCGACTATTGCGCATTACAATTAGCATCTAGCGAGAACAAGCGTTCAGTCATTATCCAAATCAGATGTAACTTTGCTATCAAAACAACAAAAGTAGCCATTGCTCTATGGCTGAAACTAAACGTCCTATGGCATCCAGGACAAGAGATCATAAACAAAATACCCATTAGACATCGAGGGTGATTCGATCACAGAACAAGTGGAAAAAGGGAATTTGTGGAACTCTTACTTTGTGAGGACCGAAGTGCTTTCCACATGCTGGCAGATATTTCTCTATTCAACCAAAGCGACTTCCCATCGAGAGCAACAGATTGTCATACATTCTTTATACAATCCACGTCTTGGAGAGTGAAGAGTTATCCACATTCTCCACGGATGAAATCACTCAAATATCAGGTGAAAGCGACAAATGAAGAAGTAACTGATATGAGACCTCACCCCACAATGTCTATCTTCATGAAACACAAGCTTTCAAACAGTATATGGGATATAATCATAGCCATAATTGGGTATTATTTATGGAGAATATCTAAGTCAAAAGATATAACAGTATATAGCGATAAACTAAACGTTTCATATAATTACCAATATAGCGCTTTCAGAGTTGTTACAAGGCTATGGAATAATTATTAATTATAGGATAAAAATATATATATATATATATACTATATATATATAGATATATGTTATAGTAGTATATAGTATATAGTATATATATATATAGTATATATATATAAGTAGATACTATATATATAAAAACCCAAAAGAAAATTACAAAATATTAAACCTATAAAAATCATAAAAACAGAAAAACTCAAAATACCGAAAATAGTTTGTTTCCTTAGCATGTCTTCTGGATCGTCAGAAGTTCAAAATGTTTTCAAAGAATGCTTATTATATCACATTCTAATGGATCGGCAGATGCGAAGATAATGTCATCCACATAGATCTGAACGTGGAGACGATGCTCTCCCAGCTTTCTAGTGAACAAGGTAGGATCGACTACACCTTTGGTGAATTGGTTAGCTAGAAGGAATTTGGATAGGGTATCATACCATGCTCTGGGTGCTTGTTTAAGACCATATAGTGCCTTCTTCAAGCGATAGACATGATTTGGGCGTTCAGGATCAACAAACCCCTCTGGTTGGCTTACATATACTACTTCCTTTAAGTGACCATTGAGAAAGGCAGTTTTCACGTCCATTTGGTAGACGACCATGTTCTGACTGGCTGCATTGGCAAGGAAGATTCTGATCGCTTCAATTCTGGCAACTAGTGCGAACGATTCCTCAAAATCGATGCCTTCTTCTTGTCTGTACCCTTGGGCCACAAGTCAAGCTTTGTTCTTCAGCACTTCACCATATTCGTCAAGCTTCACTTTGAAGATCCATTTGAGAGCGATAATCATAGCACATTCAGGAGGGGGCACTAATTCCTAAACATCTAGTCTGTCAAATTCATGGATTTCATCTTGCATTACAGTGAACCAGGAAATTTTAGTCAAAGTGTCTTTATAATCTTTTGGTTCTACTTTGGACAATATGTTGCTAACGAAACACCATAAAGCATCTGTGGCAAGTTGTCTACGGGTAGATACTGGCCTAGATGGGTTACCAATGATGTAACACCCCAACCCAACAAGGGTAAAAGTGCTACATTATGGTGACATATCAAAGCATATACAGACATACAACATATGTATTACAATTGAATTACAAAGGTTACAAACGTTTCATGATAAAGGAATACATCTCCGAATCTTAGAAATACAAAAATGATAATCTAAAGTCTTATCAAAACCACTTGGAATATAACCACGCAGAATCTTCTCTAAACTCCTATTTG
>LBNU01009759.1:72993-93224 GCA_014162995.1 Artemisia annua | reverse complement strand
CTGTAGCCTCCTGGCAGGCCTCTCCTTCCTGCGTTGTTCAGCATCAACGGATCCGGCTGCGGAATCCTCCAGCGTTAGCGTGAGTCGATCTCCAAGGTGCCCTGTCAAAGTGCTTTACGACCACTTGCGAGTCCCTCAGATAGCCGCTCCGTGACCAGCCGCTGCCTTGCCTCCAGGCTGCATAATTCACGGCTAGTCTTCTGATCGCCAGAAATTTGACCGCAGGATTGCTGCTGCGCGCTCCAGTTTAGCCTGGGAAGCTCACGTGCTCAGCCTGTAGAGCTTGCTTAAATCTGATTGGACGGCCTCAGTTGAGCCGTCAAAAGAGTAGATCCGCTTCGTATTACTGGGGAGCAAAGTACTCTCCACCGAGTAGGTTTCGCTCTAGCCTGCGCTACCAGGCTCAAACTGGTGCGCAGCAGCGGAGGCCAAGTTCCTCAATCACAGAGTCAACATGACTTAGAGGCTCTTGGCCCAATATCCTTGGAGAGCGACGCTGCCATCAACAAACGGGACGGCTCTCTTTCGAGAGGACCCCTCTCCATCGATGCTGCTCCTCACATGTGGCTCAACAACCTGCCAGCATGTGGCTCCGAACTTGCTCCCCACCCGCGCCTAGGGTGCGCAGCTGCTCCGTCACATGTTGAGTCACTGCACCATAGTTAAATAATACTAGGTGTGTGTAGTAGTAGATGTGGGAAACGAATCAATAGCACCAAATACACCAAAGCGATGAAACTAATAGGCGGGTCCGGGCGCTCACATGGTGCGGGGGGCGACAGGGGGGAACTACCTTCTCGATTCAGAGCCGTCACGGACTCTTTTAGAATCCGTCACGGATCTTCAAGGTCCTCCTGGGCCCTCTGGCACAGATGGAGATAGTTAGATACATACTCAAAAAAAAAGTTTGCTAAACAGACTTCACAAGGAGAAAGTACGGATCGAGTCTCAGAACGCGGGTCTCTTAGAAGCTCCGCACATCACTTTACCATCAGCCGCTCCTACGCTTCAGCTGAGACAAGCCTCTCACTCCGAATCTGAGTCACAACCAACCGTTTGGATGATATCTCAGACGGGGGGGGAAGCCTGGCCGCTGAGCAGTTGGGGCGGTAGCTGCGCTTCCGTCCCGACCCGCGCTGGAGGTGAGAGGACCTGCCTGAATCAGGGAGCGCCCTGCAGGAGAACCTCTTAGGCTCCGGAGACGACCAACATCTGTCACCGGCGCTTCCGCGTGCTCAAGGTATGTGGTCTTTCCCCATCCGCTCAGCGGACGCACGGCCCAACAGCAACGAGCGTTGGGTTTACATCCCTCTACCAGCGCCGAACAGAATCCGATCTCTGCGCAATGCATAAAACGTTACAAAAAGATATGGACAAAGAAGAAAAAGGCTACAAAATAGAGCAAGGCAGGATGAGCCAACAGACCGACCATCCGCGGCTATAACATGGGACACAATCCAGCGCGGTCGAAATAATTACGGACTGGATGCCCATTGCCACCAGGAACGCTCAGCGGGGCGACGGCCTGGATATGAGCGGGGTTTGCGGTCGAATAGTCCGCGCGATGATCCAGGTCTGTGAGCCACGTCGTCTACAAGGGCGCTCATCCTCTCAACGCAACGTGTGGTATGAAAGGAAGTCAAATGGAAGGATAGAGAATCAATGCAAAAGAACTTTTCCCTTTCCAGTTGGGGGAAGGCTTGTCCACTTTCTTCGCAAAACATGAAGCGCGCCTACGCGGGTCGTTGACGGTTATTCCCGCCATTTAACCACGTAGTGCGTAGAAGCGCAGAAAAGGTGGAGGTGGGAGAATTGCCAAATAACGACAGTTAACTTCAAACTGATATTTTCCGCGCCTACAAGGCGGTGCAACTGGGAATAGAATGCTGATCAGGTATACAAGGATATCCCTCGAGAGGAATACGCGTGGGGTGAGGCACCGGGCTAAGGTCGCCCTTCGAAAATCGCGTGTATACACCCCACTGTCCCTACGTAATCTCGTGTGGTTATCCGCTGGACTCCGTACCACCGGATTCAGATCCAAAGGTATATGTAGTTGGTGTAGTCCGGTCGAAGAACTGTGAAGTCTCCCTCGGAGTAGTATAGAATGGCACTCGCTTAACTGAATACATCTCTTAAAATGGCGCAGTACCGGTGTGTATTTAGAAAATGAGGTGCGCGGAACGAAGTCATTTATTTTTTCGGAGAGAAGTTCGGACTTTTTGTCGCTAGGAAAACACACCTGGGGTAAAAATGAGAGTGGGGCCGCATTTATATGTTTCTCACTCATCCAAACGATGACTGACACGTGCGATCCCACTGAACTCAGAGTATGTGGCTGGGTTTGAAACGGCACGGGACACTCGTGGATAGCGGGTTCCCGTTTCCCAGATGGTGAAATGATTTGAAACTCCTTTAGCTAGATTGCATTGCATCATCCACTTTTGGCGGGCAAAGAATTGCAATTCTTCGCCCGTACGCGGTTGAGAAGTCGGGATTTGGGCACTTGTTAAGTCCTAGCATCCGCCCCTTTGTGTGGCGCAGCACTCGACTGTGGGGGGGGACATGGATGACGTATAGTCTAACCGGGTCACGGACCCGATTAGTAAACAATTACTAATACTTGAGCGCCGCGTGGCCCAAGATCAATGACAGTTGGGATGCCAACTGCGATGGCTGTGTGGCCCAATAGGGGCCGCCAGCCCAAAACATATTTTATGGAACGGGCATAAAGAATATCGTTGCTAAACAAGGAAATATCATAAGCAATATCCGATACGGCGACTACGCGCCGCTAGAGTAAGACACGGGAGTAACACGTATCCGGTCTACATGCTATAAATAGGAGGGGAACACTAACCCTCGCAGACGGTCTGACTTCAAAGCGATCGCTAACATCTTTCAACAAAACCCTAAAACTACAGATACCGTTTAGCTCTCCACGCCGTGAGGATAATCGGTGGAGGCGAATCGTCGAGTACAGCCTAACGGGTGTTTGTGTCTTTCTTAGTAGCGCAGGGTCTCAAGCAACTTGGATACGAGAGGAAGGAACCCAAACAAGAACGCCCACTTTTGTATACACAGTTACGTAAGATGATCGGATCGACAATTTCGATCTTCGGTCATAATCGATCCCTCACCTTACTGCGAGTAGCCTTAATCGTCTTAGTCAAGATAGAGAGAAAAAAAAAACGTTGATCAAAGTAAAACAAAATTTCGGGGTTAACTCAAATGGTTAAACAAAGTGGGGTTAACATGCATGTTCTATTTAGTCACATTTTTAATAAGTCAGTCTCACAATTTGTAGTTTGTTACACATCAATGGCGTAACTTTTTCAGTCAATACTTTTCAATATGGTATGAAATTAGAAATAGGATCAAATTTCTAAAATGTCAATCAACAACTACGCCAAAAATGAATGATTGATTTCCTATTTTGTTGTTACATTGAGTTTTAGTTGAATTCAAAATATTCTTAACCTATCATTATTGTTTAATCATGTTGGCATTTTCAAACATTAGGCGAGTACCATTTCATAGCACCGGGATTTAATATTGTTGCTAAGTATTTAATGTAACGCGTGCATACAACGTAAAATAATCAAAATGTAATTGAAAAAATTTGTAACGTGCGATAATTCAACTCAAAGAACAATTCTAAAAATATATCAAAGAACGTATAAGAACATTTAGTAAAACTGAAAAAGAAACAATACAACAAATTTGAAATAACTAACACTGCATGTTATTCGTCACGTAAAACATCTTGATAGACGACATTTGATGTGTAGACTACTTCTTGACTAAACTCTTGGGAAGGCTTCACTAATACCTTTTGTAAAACATCTTGGTAGACGACATTAGATGTGTAGACTCCTTCTTGACTAAATTCTTGGGAAGGCTTCACTAATACCTTTTATAGTTCTACATGATATATCTCTACAATAAACACATACATTTGGAATTGTTTGGTCTTGGGTTTTGTCGATAGTCATTGCAAAACTAAGTCGCACGGGAACTGTTTTCTCTTTAGTTTTTAGAATGTAATTATGTTGTGTTATTGTATAGATGCATTTTTCGAATGTAATTATGTCATCATTAAATATAAAGAAAGTTTACTCTCTTTTTTAAGCATTCATAAAAAGTTGACATGCATTACGATTCAAAAAGTTGTTAAATAGTTAAAAGCCCGAAAAAATTATATGACCTTTAGACTTCCGAATATATTCATGAGATTTGTGCAAAAGTGTTGACTTCGAAAACTGACTTCGGAACATGTCATATGAATCAATACTAGGGGTGGCAATTTCTGACCCAACACGAAACCCGACCTGAAACCGACACGGAAATTAGCAGGTTCGGGTTGAGCTAAATAGATTTCGGGTCAGGTTTACGTCGACATATCTAACCTGTTTATTAAACAGGTCAGGTTCGGGTTGGGAATAAAATAAACGGGTCGACCCGCCAACCCGTTTAAGATTTTTTTCTTAAATTAAAAATTATTTATATTTAATTATATGGGTTAAATGGGTTAAAAGGTCAACCCACTAACCCGTTTAACCTGTTTAACTCGTGTAATGTGCTAACTTTTGTATTTAAAATGGGTTAAATGGGTCAACCCAAAACCCATTTAACATATTCAACCTGTGTAACCTATTTAACCCGTCAACCCAATTATATATACGGGTTAAATGGGTCAGGTTCGGGTTACGTGTAAACAGGTTAGGGTTGATATAGTTGACCCGATGATTTAAATGGGTCAGGTTCGGGTTGAGGTTTTCTGACCCGCCAACCTGACAACCCGAACCCGCCAACCCGAACCCGAACCCAAACCCGACCCGAATTGCCACCCTCAATACAACGAATAATAGAGCACCATTAAATGGGATAAATGAGATTGTCATAATAGTATAATACTAAGTGAGATTGAGGTTATATTAGTACTTATACATTTATAGTAGAGATAAGTTTCTAACTCAAATGGACAATTGCTTAAAAAAAATTATGTAGATAATTACTCTTCCTTTTAACTCACAATTTATTTTCATCGATGTTGTATAAGTTGTGAGCCACCGTATCCAAGAATAAATTTTTTTAAGTGTGAGGCAATATGATCTTCATTCATAAATGGAGATATTCATGTTGGGTGATTGCAGCAAAACTAAGCGGTGAAGCTTGTAAACCACGGATCGTTGTCCCAACGAGCGTTGAAATTGATCTAGTCACTCAAGTCGTGAGTTATGTGAGATGAATGGGTTGAAAAGAGTTGAATTTGTTTTAGTTATACTACGAAAGTTTTGCATAAACTTTAAATTAAATAAAGAAAAATAAGAAAGGGAATAAGTTTAACTATGAAAGAAAACATGAGACTAAGTGAAGCGAAAAAGGAAATAAAATTTTAAACTTAAGAAAGGATTAAAGAAAATGTTTTTGTTGTTTTGAATTTAATTAACGAAAGAAAATTAAACTAAGTTAAAAGTTCAAAAGAAAATTCGACAGAGTAACGGTAAGAAATGGATAAAAGAAAACTCCACTCGATGAACGATGGAGTGCAAATAAGCCTAGCTCGGCTTTAGAAACAAGACACGACAATAAAAGACTAAGACTCGAAAATTAAAATAAAACAAATAAAAATCTAAACTCGCTAAGAAAAACAAAAATGTGAAACTCGCTATAGAAATTAAAACCAAACTCGCTATCCTATATGAGAGACCAAACTCGCTAAGACTTGAAAATTACAAACCATACTCGCTAGACTAGAAAGACCAACAAACTCGCTAGGCACAACAAAGGAATCAAACTCGCTACACACTAAACTCGCTAGGACTCTAAGAACAAACTCGCTATGCTAAGGAAAAATGATACTCGCTAGGTATGAAAAGTAAGACAAACTCGCTATGGACTAGAGACATGAAACTCGCTAAGCTAAGAGAAGAAGGAAACTCGCTAAGGAAAACTAAACCAAACTCGCTACCTAATGTGAAATCAAACTCGCTAGGTTTAAAAATAAACCAAACTCGCTATCTAGCCAAGACCATACTCGCTAGATCAAAAGAAAAATAGCATACTCGCTATGAAATGTGAACCATACTCGCTACTAAACCCTAAAGTACTCTAAACTCGCTATAAAACCCTAAAGACCTACTGGATTATTTTTTTACGTAAACTTTATATAAAAACTTAATAAAAACTCATTTAAACTCAATATTAAGCAAGACCAATACTCAAAATAAGCTATAGAAGACTCAACTAATCAAAATAAGCAAAACATATTCCTAGGGCTTGTAAATGAAAAGCTAGTTTAGACTCAAAATAAAGATTAAAAAGCTAAAGATAACAACTTTAAAACTTGTAAATAAGCTAAAACAAACCAAAACAAAAGCTCTCACAAGCTAGCAAAACCCAAATAAGCTCAAGTCATAATCATAAGGCACGAAAATTTCTTTTCATGCAAAGGTGGTGCAAGACTTTTATGAGCTTATATTGAATCAAGATAGAAGTAAGAAGCTTGAATAAGATGAAAAGAAGGTGCAAATAAGCAAGTAAATAAGCAAAGTAAAAGACTTGGACATGAAAATGAAAAGCTTGTATTGAAAACCTTACACTACAACATGGAAATAAACTAGTAAAAACTTAAAATCTAAAAACTAACCACCTCAAAAATGAGGTTAAGGGTGGTATTTAAGGACTCCATGGGTGGATTCCTTTTACATCAAGCCCCCCTTAAATTCTTATAAGTTTATGAAATGACACATAAACTTCTTTTACACTACTAAACGACTTTCAAAAAGTAAACTTAAGTCCTTGTAATCTTGAGGAAAGTGTTGACGAGTCTTCAATAAGTCTTCAATGATATAAAAGTGATCACTTGCTCGAATTTGGGAAGCTTATATAAGATAATCATCTTTATTCTTCGATTAAGTATTTCTTTCATATTCTCGAGCCTTTAAGTAATGAAAACTTCGTCACGGGCTTTTCTTGAGTGAATATCAACTTTGACTCGGCTTCTTGACTCTTTTCCACATCTCGTGCTCTTTTTGGGCTTTTAGGTTGCTTTTTGTGATGTTTTAGCAATATCCATACCTGCACAGTCATAAACACAAAAACACGATATCTTTGGCTTTGAACGTTAGTTTTTGGTCTAAAATAGTCTAATAATGGTGAATAAAAGATATGTGAATAAGCACATATCATTGGGTTTGACACATATTTCTTGTGGCACTCTCTCTTTAGAGGTTTGGAACCATAATTGGTGTGCGCGCGTCATATTCAAGTATCCATACAAATGTTTATAGGTAATATCGTTTTATCAACTTATATTTTTGTTGTTTCTCTTTTACATAATGAGTTCAATTATATTTTCCAGATTTTCGAAATTGAGAAAGGTTCTTTTGTATGAAAAATAAGTTCTTCAAGTCATAACATTTAAATTCTCCAAACACATATATAACTTTCACATGCTAATTTGATATTTGGGGCGATTTGAAACAATTTTCTTATATTTAAGGTGTTAGAGCACTAAAGTCTCTTTTTATTAGTATAAATATAAAGCAATACTTATTTCGTAATATCTTAAAATAAAAATGTGAACATTTATTATGAAACAAATGAAATATGTTATGAATAATTACATGTGGATGTGCATATAGCCCATAATAGGCCCACGGCCCATGTTAGCTATTAGGGTTTTGCCATAATGTTTGTCTATATATACTCTTTGTAAATCTCCTAGTTATTGATCAATTGAAGATTACTTTCATTCCCTCTATTCTTGTTCACAACACGTTATCAGCACGCTCTAACAAGTTTTTTTTAGGTGCGGTTTTTCTTTAAATCAAGTACTGATTAGTTATACTTATGTGACTATTTATTAAGTTCAATGATACTGTTCTGTATTTTAAAGTGAGATTAAACTTTATTTGTTGAGAATGTTACCAGACTAAGGGCTTGTTTGTTAATTTTTTGTATTAAGCCATGTTTAATTAAAAGATGACTTAATGTAGACAACTTCAGTTTTATTACTTAAAATTTTCAGTCACCTTTCTCTATTAAGTCACAAACAAACAGTTTTCATATGACTTAATTAATTCAATTTTTTTTCATATTAAGTCACTTAAGTCGAAATCAAACACCTCCTAAGATGAGTTCCTCCTCAAAACTTTTATTTACTTTACGGTTTGGATGTGCGTTTCACATAACTATTTGATATTGAATACATGTATTTAGATAATCAGCAGTAAGAATAAACGAGTGTTTTTTTTTTGTTTTTCTTTTCTTACTTGACTGGAAACCAGTTATGCAACGCACTAATAAACTTATAAAAAAGAATTATGAATAATTGCGGAACATAGGACATGTTGACTTCTCGTGGGGTTATCTCATATAAGTTTTTCGATTGATCACCTTTGGTTGTACGTATAATACAATATAACTACTAAAGATAGCGTACTAATTATCTTCAGTAGACACAAATAAAGTGGTTCCTATTGAGTTATTATATTATATATCATGTATATATGTTTTTTTATGCTTCTTTAATGCATGCTTTAATAACTACTACGCATAATGCATAAATTATATATTACGAAACATTGGATGAGTATCAAATTTTAAGATATCTTAACCTCTTTTGACAACATATGTGAAAATCATCAGATTCATCAATTTCATAGGAAAAAAAAGTGTTAAATTTTAGGGCTTTATATGTATCACTCATAATTAATTTGAATCTTTTTCTCATATTATTGTTTTAATTGTTAAATTGATTTTATTATGACATATATCAATCTCTTATTCGTATGATTTTATAATTACGGCAATTTGTGTTTCAATCATATCTATTTTCTTGGTATAGTAGTTATTCACTACTATGATTTGTATATAACTTCTTTATTTAATCAACATGGTTTAGGATAGATGAGATTCAGTATGTATAAATGGCTTTGATCTGATTTTTGTGGATGTTCTAAAAGGTTTTTGAAGCATTATATATTGGTTTTTCACATTTTATATTTTATTAACTTTACATACTTTTATAAGTAACACAAATACCCCAAGAAAAGAATGAGCACAAATAGAATTATATACTTTATTAGATAATTAGATTAAGTAAATAGATAAACTATGTTTTAGCATACTAGAACCGGAAACAATTTCGAACATGTTTCGTAAGTACTATTAATGAGGTCGTATTATCATGCTTGATTTAAGTTAACACGTTTCCAATAGCATGATTTGTATTAACATGATCATTGGAGTACAATATCGTGTTCTTATAAATCTTATTTGGTTTTTTAAATTTTGTGAATATTACATTAACCTTGCGTTGCTTGAAGAGATCTACCTATTCATTGATATGTTAAGTTGTAGGTAATATCTTGGTAATTAAAAGCCGTCATGGTCATCGTTAAATGTGAAAAGTTATTTATATGCTTATTGTGTTTACATCGAGCTTTAAAATCTTATTGGTAATGGAAGATACGTGACACCATTTTAATCAACTGATCGCATGCACTACTTGATGCTTGTATGCATCTTAAATTTTTATTAGTACATATATCATGGTTTATATTGGGTTTGTGCATTTAAAAAAAAAAGAAAAAAAAAGAAAATGTAAAGTAGTGAAACTAAATTGTTTCCTATGTGTGCATAATACTTGTCGTTGTATTCTTATCTCCTTTCCTTGTTATTGCTATATATGATCACAAAGATAAAGTAAATAGATGTACCATGCTTGGTCTGATGGGTCACATGTTTTGTGTTATATTTCTTAGTGTCACTTGCCACCACTAACAAGCAAGTTAAATAATATGTATCCGGAGTGTTAAAGGTTTTCTATGCAAATATAACGAATGATGCATTGATAGAAATAATATTAAAGTGGTTAATGTGGAAATTAGATAATACTTCTTAAAGCTCGTCACAAATAAATTTACTTGAAAAGAAAGTTATTTGCTCATGTAATCACTTATTGGTTAGTATATTCCGGAGAAAATTATCTCGTAGATACATTTTAGACTATTATTTACCTATGGCCGCATAAAATAATTGAGCTATTAAGTATAAGAAATATATATGTTGGTTGATTAAAATTGTGCCATTAAGTATATCCTTATTGATCATGTGATTTTGTTTGTTTATAAGGCATTTGATTAATTGATTAATGACATACATGTGTTTTGAAAATTGTGCAACTACGCTTGTTATAATACTACATATGTTTTGTTATTGCTAATATATGAGTAATATATTAAACTATGTGAAAATTGCTTAAATTTGATGTTTACATAGAAAGTGCAATCGAAAGTACATGTGGTCATAAACTAGAGTTTATGAGCCAAGATTATTTATTGGCATGACCGGTTGGACCATCCCGAGTCGATAATGATGCGAAATGTATAAAAGAACCATGGGTTCTTCAAGATTGATTTGTTTGTTATCATTTTTCTCAATGGAAGTAAATTGTTCATCTATTACCACCAAATTAAAGTAAGGACTTTGTCCTATAAAGTTTTGGAAATAACATAAAGGGGATGTATGTAGGCCTATACATCCGTCATGTGGATCATTTTGAGTTTTAAAATCGATGCATCGTCAAAATGATCATCAAATACGCAACTTAAGGTTAGCGTGGTTAGTGGCTCGACTTGTAAAAAGCGAGCACGGTTTTCCAAATAATATTATTGAGAATGGTGGTGAATACTTCCAAGTACTAGGCGATTATTGGAATAAGTGTTGAACTTAAAAGTAGCCCATGTTCATACACGAATTGCTTTTGTTGAAACGTTTATAAAACGTCTTCAGTTGATTGCAAAGCCAATAATATTGTGAGAACAAATCTTATAGTTTATGTGGCATGTTATGACATATGAATTCGCATCTTGCCAACAATCTTTAGTGAATCCTCCCCGTTATAATGGTTTTGGTCACAAACCATATTTCCCATGTGAGATTTTGTAATTGTGGGAAATGGGATGTTGAAATTGATAATTCATTCAGAGGGAGAGATTGAGCAGCGGGAAATTTAGAATGAATTATAATGTTGATCCTCACACGAATATGAAATGGGACAATTCATTTATCAGATCTAGCAATTGCCAGACAAGTTTAGAAAAGTTTAGTGACCGAAATTAAGTGACTAGATCATACGCTGCTAGTGCTCCATTTATAATGTGTGTCCCAGCATTAAAATTAATGATTGGTAGTAAGTCTATGACACGTCTGCAGCATGATAGACTAATCGATTCCGAATAAAAGTCTTTGAATAAAGAGATAAAATGGAGCAATTAAGAAAATTAAGATGGTCGAATCGAGGTAATAAAGACCCCATAATATTCTCTTAAAGAGAAACTAGACATGAATGTTATTGAAAACCCCGGGTACGTGAAAAATTTTGAGATCTCAACAAATGATAGAATATAATGTCTAGTAAAGTGTGGAATCGAAAAGAACTGAAACGACGTCGATAATATTGTATATAATAATGCGCATGATAAATACAAGGTGAGGATCTTGGATATCTGCAAGAAGTGCAGTTTTATAAATGAATGGCCAATGAATGTAAAGACACAAATAACTGATGAAAAGATTAATTTTATGTCTAGCAGTATGAGAAATAAGAATGTGTCTAACATGATAATACAAGAGCTCATTTTATGTTGAGATTCCTTAAGGAATATAGAATGCATAAATCACGTGTTATGATTTTCGAGAATACTAATAGATTAAATTTAACAAGTTTAGTTAGTTTTTGCAAGAGATATGGGTTTATATTTTACTAACCCATCAAAAAAAGTTTAGTTAGTTTTGCAGATGCAGGATATATGTTTTAGTTACCATGATCGGTCTCAAGTTGGATATGTTTTCACAAGTGCCGGCACTATTTCCTAGCGTTCGATAGAGCTTACAATCGCGGCTACTTCCACAAACCATACATCAATTCTAGAAAGGAGATACCAACTATTGCATGTAGATAATATAGCATGCTTTGCCATATTCAAGAAATGTTACATCAAAGGCGACAAGACACTTATCGTTCAAGTGTTTATTTCGTGGATCTATATCAAGTGATATAGTTATCAGAGGGAGATAATACGCGCTGCACTCTTTTTCCCTTAGTCATGGTTTTGTCCCGCTAGGTTTCCCTGACAAGGTTTTTAATGAGGCAGCATTTTCTAAGCGTATTAATAATATGGACATCCAAGAGGGAGTGTTATGAATAATTATATGTGGATGTCCATATAGCCCATAATAGGCCCACGGCCCATGTTAGCTATTAGGGTTTTGCCCTAATGTTTGTCTATATATACTCTTTGTAAATCTCCTAGTTATTGATCAATTGAAGATTACTTTCATTCCCTCTATTCTTGTTCACAACAAGTACTACATAAATTTCCATAGCACAAGAGATGGAAATTTATGAAACAAATGAAACAAATCTTCCGCTGCGATATTACTTCATAGCACAAAGTACAAATTATCGCAGCGGAAGATTGTGTCATTTTGAGGGTTGCTTACTGCGAACATTTATTATGAAACAAATGAAGTACAACATAAATCGTCAAATAAGCAACCCTCAAAATTATCGCAGCGGAAGATTGTATCACTGGGATGTTACTTCATAGCACAAAGTACAAATTACAGAAAACGATTCTAAATGAGACGTTTTGAAATAAATTATCATTCGATTAAAATATCAGAGTTTATAAAGAGGTCCCACAAGTTTGGAATACATAAAGAGTACAACATAATCATTTAAAAGTTGTTCGAATGATAATATATGCATCGTCTTCAAAATGTTTTCCGTGCGCCTTCACATGCAAGCTAGTTCCTTTCGAACCTGAGATAAACATGCTAAAAGTCAACACAAAGGTTGAGTGAATTCATAGGTTTGTATATAGTAGTGGACAATAAAGTTCATAGTATAATTGCAATGTGCGCAATCATCATATTGATAGTTATTATTACTCTAAGCTCATGGCACGCACGACTGACTGTATATATATATCACTGTACGATATATACATTAAACAATTTGCCCCGTGTAGGTACTATGCCAAATACCTAAAAATTCAAATATAGTGCGTTTGTGATATCCATTGTATGATTAACACAAACGGGATTCGTCAATCCCGATAGGCCTATCCACAATATTTGCGCTCACTCGCAACAACAAGTGATTAGTGGTCCATGATATGGGGACTTTTGGCATAACAACTTAGACATGCATGCAATAATACAATCAGGGCAAGCATTCAATTTACAAGTAATTGTCCATAATAAAAACAGTAGCATATATCTTCCCCGAAGAGTTTATAAAACAGTTAAACAAAAGTAGGGGCTATCAACGCACCTTAGACTGTAGTGACATAAGTAATACAACGGTGCCAAGAAGTATGGCAGAACAACATAAGAAGTATAGCACAACGATAAGGAATTGGCACGACCTAAGAAAATATAATAGTCGCGTCTTAGATATTTAATGAGAAAGTACAAAATAACTTTTATAAAAGTATTTATATACTTTTGACATTGTACATATTTTTTGTATGTTTACAAAAATATGAGAGTTGAGTTTTTATCAAAAATATTAAAAAGCTCTATTGATAAGTCATCCTAGGGTCGAGTTTATGTCATTCTTATTAATTCCACCATTCCATAAATATTATGTTTAAATACTTATTATACCTTTATACTAAGCATTGGGCTTGGCAGCCCGTTTGCTACTCCAATCCGACCCGTCCCAACCCAAAAGAAAAAAATGGGTTATATCAAAAACCCAGTCCTTTTCACTGTCCCTCACAATTTACATTAGCTGTTGGGATCCGAAAACCTCAGCTCCGACCAACCAACTCCACCGGCGTTCCACACTGCCCCGATCCGATATGATGAACCCGGTTGCAGTTACAGTTGTCTGTGAGGGAGTGTACACAGATTTGAACAGTGAAATTAGTTTTTTATTCCATTTGTGGTTCTCAAATTATCCAGGTGTTAGAGTTGTACTACAGCCCCATTTTCAGCCACATTTTGGGATTACTTATCTTCAAATACTATGTCGTGCCATAACAAACCTAAAAAAAATAATCTTTCCGTTGTGATGAGGTTTGGATTTCAAATTTTCTTTTCTTACTTTTTTTTGATGTTTTTTTTCTGTGTTTATATGTTATTGATGTTTGATGTGTGCTTCGGATTAATTTAATTGTGCTAGATTTGCCTATTGCCTATCATCTAAGTAAATTAGTGTTTTGAAATGGTTTTCCATTTTTGGATGTCAAAGCTAATTTAATGATATCATTTATGTAAATAGATAGCCTGCTAATTTAATGAGATGGTTTATTTAAGTATAATCAATATGTCAACCCTAATTTAATGAGATGGTTTGTGTAAATGCATGCCCAGTTTGTTTAAGTGTGATGGACGCATTTAATACAACAATTTAAGGAACTTTTCTTTAAAGTTATTTTTCCAAATTATAGTCTAACTTTGATTGTCTTTTTTGTTTTTTTTGCTCTATTTGCGAAAAATATAACTTAAAAATATATCTGCTTATCATCATAGCTTATTCTAAATTCTTGGTCATTGTCTTTCACTTAATTTTGCCACATTGTCTCATTGGTATTCGGTTTCGTTGCTCTAATTATGAAATACAATTTAAAAAATAATGCTGAAAAAAAACGTAACCAACTCCATGAAAACCCAAACCCATACAACGCTTCCACTGTGCCTAGGTGTAAGTCTCACCGACTTGACGAACCTTCGTTGTTTACTTCTATTGTTGCTTCTTCGAGTTCAGCCGTTGCATCAACTTTCAACTCTCGTGAGTTTTATGAATATTCATTATTTTTTTGATTTTATATCATGGAGTTCTAACTGTAATTTATACTTTCAGATAATACTTATTCAGGGCCGGTAATGTTAGACTTTGGTTTGCAAACAGCTCACCATGTTCCATATGAGTATTCAGATTTCAATAAAGAAAATCGCAAAATCACAGCGAGGTAACTTCGTGAGCGTGACGCTGCTCCTAGCAACCAAACACCAGTACCATTGCCCACTTTTTTTAGTACCCACCGCCTAAAAAGGAGTAATGTTACAAACACCTTTGGTGAGTTTCTCTTTCGTTACAGTTGCAATGCTAAGAAACGATAAGCTTTTATACTTATGCCATATAAAATAAGACATACAGTTGATGGCCATTTAAAAAATGCAGATAAGGTTACCCGCAAAAGGCGAAAGAGCGTTGAAGATACTAATGAATGTTCGAATGGCAATGCTGCGAACCCTATTATCCAAGGCTATTTACACTCTGCAACTGATGCTGGCGACACAAACCACATGAGTAGCAACAGCTGCTTCAATCCGACCCGTGAAAATACCAATCCAGCAGCTCATGTCACGACACGTCCTGCTGAAAGGTGTTTCTCACCAAGTGGTTCACAGATTAGCTCACACAATGTTGTTTATAATCCTAGTTAGCAACCACATTCTCATGCAACCGAAGTTAACTTTCAACAACTTTACCCCAACAAGTTTGCATCTGTATTTGTAACACCCCCAAAATCGGGTCCAGCGGAAGCATACATGTTTCTAGGGTGTTACTAAATTGAAATCACAACATAAGGTAATAAGGAACGGAATACATACTCCGTTAAAATACATTAAGTTTAATAAAAATCGAGTTTACATCAGAGTTTTTAAGATCATTAGATAAGCCCAAAGTCTAGTGGTCCCAATAAAACAAGTCAAAGTCAATGTGTGAAAACACTTCGGAGGATAGTTACGACCATTGCCTTGCCATGCCTTACCCATAATAAACAATTCAAACGCCTAAGAAAAACATGCTAAAAGTCAGCAAAAAGCTGGTGAGTCTATAGGTTTAAGTAGTAAAATCATAAGTTCGGACCATGAGTTTAGTATATGAACATTATAACGCATATAAAGTCATATNTCATTAGATAAGCCCAAAGTCTAGTGGTCCCAATAAAACAAGTCAAAGTCAATGTGTGAAAACACTTCGGAGGATAGTTACGACCATTGCCTTGCCATGCCTTACCCATAATAAACAATTCAAACGCCTAAGAAAAACATGCTAAAAGTCAGCAAAAAGCTGGTGAGTCTATAGGTTTAAGTAGTAAAATCATAAGTTCGGACCATGAGTTTAGTATATGAACATTATAACGCATATAAAGTCATATAAAAATAGTCTATTACGTTAGCACTAAGTTCATGCAACCGAAGCTACAACAGTGTGCATACACATATAGTATGGAATCATATATATAGGGCCCGACAAGTGTTTATCCCAGACACTTGTGTTTCGACATGGTATACGTTCGTTTGCCTATCCGGTCAAACCGAACGGGGGAGTTACCCCCAATAGATCTATTTATAACATTCGCGCTTCCCAGCAGGAATTAACAGTTCATGAGATGGGCATAATTGGGACATAACAGGGCTTAGGCTAATCCACGTAATAGCATAAATAATAGAGTTTGGTCCATAAAATAGTTTTGCGTGTTTCTCACCCCAATAAAAACAAGTATAAAAGAGTGGGGCTATAAACTCACCTCAGTGAACAGCAGTAAGCAGTAATTCAAGTGATCAAATAGAGTGTGACACCAACATGCGACCTAGATTAATAAGGCATGATTTAGTTCACAATTTAAGTTTAGGACTCAACGAGATTAAAATAAGTCAAAAAGTTTTAAAGTGTTGTGTTGTCGTTGCTTGTGTGGTAGCGTTAAGTTTGAAAATAGTTTATTAAATGTGTGTATGTATTGGCTCTTGGAAGTGTACATACATGAACAATAATAGATTTAAGGATGGATAAACCTTTGGTCAACGATAACCGAAGGACGGAGTACGGAGAGTAATTATAATGAGTTTTTGACGTTGACGGGATATAATAGCCTTGTCGTTAGGAGTACGTATTTTATTTAGCTGAGTGTACTTATATTTATATAAATTGTTTGTTGCTATAATAAATAGAATTTTATAATTAATTAGTGATATGTGCTTATTCACATATCTTTTATTCACCATTATTAGACTATTTTAGACCAAAAACTAACGTTCAAAGCCAAAGATATCGTGTTTTTGTGTTTATGACTGTGCAGGTATGGATATTGCTAAAACATCACAAAAAGCAACCTAAAAGCCCAAAAAGAGCACGAGATGTGGAAAAGAGTCAAGAAGCCGAGTCAAAGTTGATATTCACTCAAGAAAAGCCCGTGACGAAGTTTTCATTACTTAAAGGCTCGAGAATATGAAAGAAATACTTAATCGAAGAATAAAGATGATTATCTTATATAAGCTTCCCAAATTCGAGCAAGTGATCACTTTTATATCATTGAAGACTTATTGAAGACTCGTCAACACTTTCCTCAAGATTACAAGGACTTAAGTTTACTTTTTGAAAGTCGTTTAGTAGTGTAAAAGAAGTTTATGTGTCATTTCATAAACTTATAAGAATTTAAGGGGGGCTTGATGTAAAAGGAATCCACCCATGGAGTCCTTAAATACCACCCTTAACCTCATTTTTGAGGTGGTTAGTTTTTTGTAGTTTTTAGTTTTCATAATCCTAGTTTATTTCCATGTTGTAGTGTAAGGTTTTTAATACAAGCTTTTCATTTTCATGTCCAAGTCTTTTACTTTGCTTATTTACTTGCTTATTTGCACCTTCTTTTCATCTTATTCAAGCTTCTTACTTCTATCTTGATTCAATATAAGCTCATAAAAGTCTTGCACCACCTTTGCATGAAAAGAAATTTTCGTGCCTTATGATTATGACTTGAGCTTATTTGGGTTTTGCTAGCTTGTGAGAGCTTTTGTTTTGATTTGTTTTAGCTTATTTACAAGTTTTAAAGTTGTTATCTTTAGCTTTTTAATCTTTATTTTGAGTCTAAACTAGCTTTTCATTTACAAGCCCTAGAAATATGTTTTGCTTATTTTGATTAGTTGTGTCTTCTATAGCTTATTTTGAGTATTGGTCTTGCTTAATATTGAGTTTAAATGAGTTTTTATTAAGTTTTTATAAAAAGTTTACGTAAAAATCTCATCCAGTAGGTCTTTAGGGTTTTATAGCGAGTATGGAGTCTGTTAGGGTTTAGTAGCGAGTATGGTTCACATTACATAGCGAGTATGCTATTTTTCTTTTAATCTAGCGAGTATGGTCTTGGCTAGATAGCGAGTTTGGTTCTTAGTTGTGTCTAGCGAGTTTCGTTTCCTTTGTCACTTAGCGAGTTTGATTTTTAGCTAAGCCCTAGCGAGTTTGATTCTTTTGTGGCGTAGCGAGTTAGGTTTTCACATAGGTAGCGAGTTTTGTTTTCCATAGTCCTAGCGAGTTTGATTCCTTTGTTGTGCCTAGCGAGTTTGTTGATCTTTCTAGTCTAGCGAGTATGGTTTGTAATTTTCAAGTCTTAGCGAGTTTGGTCTCTCATATAGGATAGCGAGTTTGATTTTCCATCCTTAGCGAGTTTCATTATTAATTTTGTCATAGCGAGTTTAGAATTTTTATTTCTTTTAGTTTTCGAGTCTTAGTCTTTTATTGTCGTGTCTTGTTTATTTCTAAAGCCGAGCTAGGCTAATTTGCACTCCATCGTTCATCGAGTGGAGTTTTCTTTTATCCATTTCTTACCGTTACTCTGTCGAATTTTCTTTTGAACTTTTTAACTTAGTTTAATTTCCTTTCGTTAATTAAATACAAAACAACAAAAACATTTTCTTTATTTCTTTTTTAGTTTAAACTTTTATTTCCTTTTTCGCTTCACTTAGTCTCATGTTTTCTTTCATAGTTAAACTTATTCCCTTTCTTATTGTTCTTTATTTCATTTAAATTTTATGCAAAACTTTCGTAGTATAATTAAAACAAATTCAACTCTTTTCAACCCATTCATCTCACATAACTCACGACTTGAGCGACTAGATCAATTTCAACGCTCGTTGGGACAACGATCCGTGGTTTACAAGCTTCACCGCTTAGTTCTGCTACATCAATTAGTAATACAAGAAAAATAGAAAACTATATATATAATTTAAGAAAATATGCTTGTTTAAAATATTTTGCTTGTTGTACGTTTACTAGTTGAGGTAAAAAAAAACACTTCAAATGTAGGATTTTTATGAAAATTTGGGCGTGACTTGCATATGTGTTCAAATAATAAGCCGAAACAAGTCAGATAAATATAACCCATTAGCATTAGTAGCAAGTTCAATACTTAAGATGTAGTATAGTCAAATTTTATAAGTTTTAAATGTATATATATATAATTTTGATTGTACGTAAGTTTCATAAGCTCGTTGTAAACTACGTCACGAACTCGTGGTCGAGTGTTATGGAATGAGTCGGGAATCAAGTCGAGGAGTAATAATAAGTCGAAATAACCGGAGTCGAATAAATGTGCGATAAGCCGAGATGCCGCAAGTTAAACAACCACACCATGTTATCAGTTTTTAACATTCACGTGTTGGGGTGGGCTTGGCCCAAAAGAAATACATATGAGTTGTTTGTTAAAACATGGGCTAGGCCCTTGATCGCCTTTCACAGGTTTGTAAGAGGGAAAACGAGTTTCATACGGATTAGAATTTGATCATTATGACAAGGCCGTAACATATATAGTGATTGCTATGTGAGCGTGAGTGGAGAAGGATCATGAATAAGGGCAGATACACCCTCACTGTTAGGCAATGGAGTGCAGAAAATAGACAAGAAGATGCACCGTTTAGGGGCTGAACTCAATGGCTCCAAACGTACCCCTTTGTGCAAGAAGTGAACAGCAAAACACACTCATTTAGGGGCTGATATGAGCAGCTCCAACGCACCCCTCGTACCAAGAATTCAACAAACAGAACGCACCCTAAAGTTGGGGGTTATGTGGCTCGAGTGGGTTGTGTTGGGTTTAGCCCAATAGTCCCTTTGACATACACCAGGAAAGTATAAGCAACCACTAGTTCAAACACTTTCCAACTCAACTTTTCAGTTTACCAAATACCACACTAAGTAGCATCGAATAGTAGTTTAAGCATCTTTATACAAGCCTAAAGCTCAAGTTGCATTTTGTGGAAAACTAGAAGGGGGGGGGGGGGTTGAATAGTTTTCCCCTCTTTTTAATTTGTAAAATGTTTGTTTGAAAAACCTTCAATTAGAGTTTATTATGAAAACAATATATAATCAATATGATTAATTATATATGTGTACTTTTGAGTTTGTTTTCAAAACTTAGTTTTATGAATAA
>LBNU01009759.1:60249-70424 GCA_014162995.1 Artemisia annua | reverse complement strand
TAGTCTTAGTGTAAAATTCCATTTTTACTGTTCTAGTGCTTATCTCTAGTTAATATTTGCTTTTTAGTGCTTATTTAGTGTGTATAAGTGATATTATTACCTAAAATCTTGGTCTTGTTAAGTAAAATTAGTTGATGCTAAAACTTCTATTTCCACTGTCAAAATAGTGATCAATAGCAATCTGTGGATTTGTGCTTCTCATTGTTGTTTCTGTGCTTAATTGGAGTAGTTCAATCATATTAAGTTGTTAAAAACCAGTTTCATAATCTAAATCATTGACTTCATTTGAAAATAAGAATTTGGTTCAGTGAGAGAGGTGTTTGGATTTGCTGTCATTAGTGTGTTCCAGTGTATGCTTGTTGTTGTTCTTGCTTGATACATGTCACTTAGGTCCTAATAAACTCACAACAAGCATAAAATCCAGTGGTCATTTGTAAAAAAGTCAAAATCATTCTTAATCTCATCTAGTTCATAATCTGTTGAAGTTATTTGGTCCATAATCATCAAATCAGTTCACTAGTTGTTAAGATTGATAGATTTCATGTTCTTATAGCTTAATATATCATAATCAGTTCATAAATCAAGATCAAACTTCATAAAAGTCAAAATTCTAAGTTTTCTTAAAAGTCAAAAATGCATGCCTGCAGTTTTTGAATAAAAAGTAGAATTTTGTCTAGGCTTTGTTACTCAAGTTCTTGTTTTGAGCTTTTGGATTTTGAAACTTTGGTTGCTTATCTTTCTGTGTGATTTTTGTTGATTTTTCATTTGCTTATTTAACTGCTTATTTAGTTCTTTCTTTTGAGCACTTTTTCAAAAAGCTGCCCTGCACCACAGTTAAACACCAAGGTTCATAAGCTCTTGTAGAGCTTATTAGTGGGACCCATTGTGTGTTTCTTGGCTTTTTGGAAAGCCAAGCAAGCCATCTTGCTTATTCAGTGCTTATTTCCCATTTTGCAACTTATTTGGTAGGGCTGCACAAGCCATCTTTATTTGTCTTTTCTGTTTATTGTTTCAAGTACTCAGTCAAAACACCAATTTTCATAAGCTTGTCATAAGCTCATTAGTGGACCTTAGGGTTTGCTTCTTGGCTTATTTTGAAGCTCACCAGGTGAACTTGAAGCCTCAAGTTTCATTTTGGACCATAGAGCTTATTTGTGGGCCCCATAAGGTCTGCAGAGTGCCTCTTTGGACTGTTTGGTACACAGTTTTGCTTATATAGCTTATTTGTGCTTTTTGGCTTATCCAGTGTGCTTTTCTTGTCTCTTTGGCTCATTTCATGTTTATATAAGTTGTTTGTAGCTATTTCAATCATTTGTGATCACTGTGTAGCTTATTCCTAGCTTTTGCATTGCTAGTTTGACCAAAGTCAAACTGTGAAAAGCTTAAGCTTGCACACAGCTTATTTTTGAGCTTTATAAAAAGTGTTTTCATAAAAAGTGTTCATTTTCAGTGTATAAACAAGTTCCAAACAGAAAAATCATAAAATCATCACTTTTTAATAAAAGTGATAGCTTCTATTTAATATTTTTAATTTTTCTTAATTTTCATTTTCTCTTTTTAAATTTAGTTTAATAACAACCTGTTTTTATAATTTTATAAATTAGTTTGTCACATTAAGTATTTTTAGTAATTTTCTTAGAATTTTCTTTTTCTGTTTAGTATTTATTAGATTTAATATTAGTTAATTTAGTAATTAATTAAAACTGTTAAATTAAATAATTCTGTATAAATTTGTTAAACAGTAGCATCTTTTTATATTTTTCCTAGGTTCTAAATAATATTTAGTATCTTTAGTAATTTTTCTAGAATTTTTACTGTTCATTTGGTAATTCTTAGATTTAATTTTAATTAAAACAGTTTAATTAGAAAAACCAAAAAGAAATTAGAATAGTTGTTAAATTTTAATCTGATTTTCATTTTTATAATTTTTCTAGCTTTGTCACATTATTTAGAATCTGTAAAAATTAATTTTATAATTTTCCTTTTTCATTTTCTCATTTTTCTCTTTTAAATAGTTTAATTAGGTTTTAAATAATAATTAAGTTTTTAATTTATAAAAAATCCACAAAAAGACAAAAATATTTCTTTTTAATTTTTATAAATATTTTAAGTCATTTTAGGTTTTTAGAAAATATTTTTGTAATTTTCTAAGGTTAATTTGTAAAAGTAATCTTTTTAGGATTAATATAAATAGTTTTTTTAAGTAAATTAAAATAGTTTATATTAAATAATTAATATTAAATTAATATAATATTAATAAAATATTTTCTTTTTAGATTTTAATTTTCTTTAAATTATAAGTTTCAAAATTTTCATTTCACAACCTTTAAGTTTGGAACTTGTCATTTTTAGCCCCTGTAGTTTAGAAGTTGTCACTTTTAGTCCCTGTACTTTACTTAATTGCATTTTGTGTTATAAATTTGTCATATCTGTTATTGTATATTTTCATTTCAAATTCCTAGCAATCATTAGTGTAAAATCAATCCAAATCATTTTCTGGTTACTATCTCCAAATCACTCATTCCAGAACGTTTTCCAAACACAATTTCAGTACTCCCTCATAGTCGAGTACTCCATCTCCTTTATTTGAACTCAATACTTATTATAAGTTAACACAAGCCCATATGGTGGAATCAATAAAGGCTCAGATTGATTTATTAGTTCAACTTCGGATTTCTTCAACACTAGGCACGGTTCCTGGGTCTACTACTAGGCATGTTTCACTAGTCCACGGTCCACCAGGATTTGGGACGGCCCAAGTTGCAAGTCCAATACCGAATTCATTTCAAGCCCAATGTCAGTCTACACCAACTGTTGCATCACTTCATAATCCTACTACATGTGCATTGAACATGGATACATGTGCTTCTTACCACCTTAACTCATGTGTTAATTCTCTTCCTAATATTTTTAATAAATGTATGTATCCATTTGTCTATGTTGGTGATGGTAAGTCTATTCCCTTCACTAACGTCTAACACATGCCATAGCATTTTGCCAACTCCTCATAAACCTCTTCATTTAAATAATGTCCTTATAACTCCTAATATTGTCAAAAACCTGATTTCTGTTTGTTAGTTTGTGCGTGATAATAAGTGTACTGTTGAATTTGACGAATTTGATTTTTCTATTAAGGATTACCTGACCTGTCGGTTTCTTCTCCGATGTGATTGTACGAGTGATCTTTATCCTGTTACAAAGCCTTCCCCTATCCCACAAGTTTTTCTTGCGAGTCAACACATGTGGCACCAACGACTTGGACATCCAGGAATTGAAATGTTACGTAATCTTATTTCTAGTAAGTCCAATGTTTGTAATAAGACGAAGCCTCCCGCGACTTGTCATGCTTGTCAGCTTAGCAAACACGTGCGGCTTCCCTTTTCTAGTTCTAAAACTATTGTTAGATCTTCTTTTGATATTGTTCACTCGGACTTGTGGACTTTCACAATTCTTAGTCTTACGGGTTAATATTATGTTTTGTTTTTGGATCATTATTCTCATTATGTGTGGGTTTATCTGTTGCTAAATAAATCGAATATTTTGTCAAATTTGTCTTGTTTTGTAATTATGTCAACACTCAATTTAAGTGTGAAATCAAGTCCTTTCAATGTGGCCATGGTGGTGAATTTGATAACCATGCCCTTCAAAAATTATTTGCTTTTAAACGCATCCAATTTTGCTTTTCATGCCCTATGACGTCTCAACAAAATGGGAAGTCTAAACGAATGATACGTACTATTAACAACCTTATCCGAACTCTTTTCTTTCAGGTTCACTTACCTCCATACTTTTGGGTTGAAACCCTTAATATGGCTACTAACCTTTTAAATATTTTACTCTCTTATGCTATTGCTAATGACGTTCCTCAAAATCGCTTGTTTGGCACTAAACCGGATTACACAATTTTGCATGTCTTTGGTTGCTTATGTTACCCACATGTCTATACCAACAATAAACTTGAACCACGTTCTACACCTTCAATCTTTTTGGTATACCCGTTGAGTCATCATGGATATCGGTGTCTTAATTTGAACACCAATAAAATTATTCTCTTAAGACATGTTACCTTTGATGAAAACTGTTTTCCTATTTGGATCGATGACGTCCACCTCACCACCCTCCTACACTTTTTTGGACACTCCTAACTTAATTCATACCATTCTTCGCACCTCAATGGCCAATAACCCCACTTCTACGATTGATCATACCACTAATACTCCCACTACTATGGAACAACAAGCACACAAGTCTTCTTACATTACACAACCCAAGCCCAACAGGCCCATAACACTCCACCGGTTACACAAGTTGGACCCTTGCCTGAAACAACCCAACAAGCCCAGTCCACGTTACCTGTTACGCCGCCTGGACCACACCACCAGCCGAACATATGCATAACCCAAACCTGGGTTCACTTTACCTCATGGTTACTCGTTATAGTGTCGGGTCTAATCTCCTTCCAGATCATCTTAATTTAAATGTCACCACTATTTCTCCTTTACCTAATTCGTATAATGAAGCGTTTCATGATTCTAATTGACAACTTGCTATACGTGATGAATATAATGCACTTATTAAAAATAATACTTGGATACTTGTGTCGCGACCCACGATTGCCAACTCTGTTTGTTCGATGTGGTTATTTCGGCACAAGTATTTAGCAGATGGTACTCTTAGTCGCTACAAGGCTCGTCTTGTGGTGAATGGCAACACACACGAATCTGGTATTGATGTTGATGAGACCTTTAGTCCGGTTGTTAAACCGCCACCATTTGAACCGTTCTTAGCCTTTCTGTTTCTCGTCATTGGCCTGTTCATCAACACGATTTTAAGAACGTATTTTTACATGGAGACTTATCAGAGATGGTTTATATGCATCAATCTCTAGGCTTTCGGGACCCATAACGTTCTAATCAACTATTTTTACTGCAACGATCTCTTTATGGTATTAAGCAGGCTCCTTGGGCTTGGTTTCAACGTTTTGCTTCATATATTACACGTGTTGGTTTTTGTCACACTCGTTGTGTCTCATCTTTATTTATATACAGACAGGGGACTGACACTGCTTATTTGCTTCTATATGTTGATAACATTGTCTTGAATGCCTCTTCTACAGTTTTATTATAGAGGATTATTACTTCCTATGACGGACTTTGGATCTCTTAATTATTTCCTGGGAATTTCTGTGACACGTAGCCCATCTAAGATATTTTTGTCTCAGTGTAAGTATGCAACTGAAATTCTTGAACGGGTTCTTATGGTTCGTTGCAATCCATGTCGGACACCTGTCGATACTGAATCTAAGTTAGGGCAGATGGGGATCTGGTTTTCGATCCAACTTTATATCACAGCCTTAAGGGAGCTCTTCAGTACCTTACTTTTACTCATCCTGATATATCTTTATGCTGTGAAACAAGTTTGTTTATATATGCATGATCAGAGGGAGCCTCATTGATGCGTGGTTTTGTGACCTTACAACAGGTTTTGCCTCTCAAGGGATCTCAAGAGGCTTACAACCCCACCAGGTAGTGTACCTGACCGATGTAGTATAGGATAGTGGTAAGTACGGGGGATTGATCGTTCTCTCACAGGGAATAGTGTTCGTTAGGACAGAAAAACTACTCTAATAGGTCTAAGGGTGAAGGAAGATTCTTTTTGTATTTTTATATTTTTAGGAAAACAAGTAAAATCTCGGTTTTGAAGGAGTGGGCGGAATTAGTTGCTAGTCAACTAACCCAAGATAACTACAATTGCAAGTAAAATAAAATAACTAAACTATTTGGTTGTGAAAACAATATGGAGAAAAGTATGTTTACTTAGACTTCATTACTCCCTAACTATCTTTTACCGGTTAATTGATATGTATGTTACTTGTGTGGATGAAGGGTGTATTCCTAATAACTCATGGAGTGGCATACATATCTCTCCAATTCTATGAGCTCTTATCTCCTCCTATGCCATGCACGGCACAACCATAGGGATTGTAAACAGTGGCTCATGCGTTAAATACTACCTTAATAGCCTAATATGCCTTGGCTACATGTTTCCCAAGACGTTGAAGCACGTTACCATAAAGGAGGTTGGCCAGTTTTCTTGAGCCTAACATTGTTGGAACAATCATCGCAACAAACAACAACACATCAATTAACCAATAATTAATAGTTAGGTTTCATTAGATCTAAGCAAACACAAGAGAATTTAGCTACACATATTAATTAAAAGACAAGCAAAAGAGATAATCAACCAACACATAGACATATTGATTGAATTAAAGTGAAGACTTATCTTTAATTAAGCATGAGGGTTCCAAGGGTTGGAAACCCTAAAAAGTACAAAAAATTCGTCTAGGGTTTGGTGCCAAAAGTTCTCCACAAAGTTCCCCCCCTAATGAATGAAAAATAGAAAACTATATATAGATTTTACACTCAGACGGCGTCAGGTTATAGGGTCTTACGCCGTCAGCCCGCCGCCATAAGGTTTCTTGGATGGCCTAGATCCACTTCTGACGCCGTCACCCTTTGTTGCCTTCTGGGCTGTCACTCTTTAAAACATAACCTGACGGCCTACACCTATTAACACCTGACGGCGTCAGGTGTAAAATTCCCAAATCTTTCTGGCCCGTCATTTGCAAAATGGTTTCCACTCCTTTATCAAGGTTTGCTGACGGCGTCGCCTTGTGACTCTGACGCCGTCAGGTAGTAATTCCAGCTTCTTTTGAGACTTTGTCGTTTTCTTCACTTTTATGCTCCAAAAAACGTCCAAATATGCTGTTTTCNTTAACACCTGACGGCGTCAGGTGTAAAATTCCCAAATCTTTCTGGCCCGTCATTTGCAAAATGGTTTCCACTCCTTTATCAAGGTTTGCTGACGGCGTCGCCTTGTGACTCTGACGCCGTCAGGTAGTAATTCCAGCTTCTTTTGAGACTTTGTCGTTTTCTTCACTTTTATGCTCCAAAAAACGTCCAAATATGCATGTTTTTCAGAATTCCTCTCAAAAGTACCTAAAATGACAAAAGGAACGATTTAGGGCAATATTTGATCACATTTATACGAATTAGGGCTTAAATGACCCCCTAAAAGCGTAACACTTATCGTCTCATCACTCATTTTTTTGCTTTCAAGAGGATTTTGCGGTATGTTCGGGGTACTTCAGATTATGGACTACAATTATACTCTTCGTCGACAACATCTTTAGTTGCATACTCAGATGCGGACTGGGCGGGTTGCCCTACGACCCATCGTTCGAATTTGGTATATTGTGTGTTTCTTGGCAAAAATTTACTTTCTTGGTCTTTCAAGCGACATGTTACTATCTCCCGATCTAGTGCCGAGGCTGAGTATAGCGGTGTTGCTAATGATTCTGTTGAGACTTGTTGGTTACGAAATTTGTTACATACACCTTTGTTCTCAGCTACATTTGTCTATTGCGATAATGTTAGTGCGGTTTACGTCCTCTAATCCTGTTCAGCGTCAACTTACGAAGCATATTGAGATTGCTATTCACTTTGTTCGTGATTTGGTTGCTACTAGTCAGGTTCGAGTTCTTCATGTGCCTTCACATTATCAGTTTGCGGATATCTTCACTAAGGGCTTACCAACTGCGTTGTTTGATGAGTTCCATTCCAGTTAGAGTGTTCATCATTCTCTTGCTCCAACTGCGGGGGGCTGTTAGACTACTATTATTCATATATGCTTTATATTTATGGGCCTAGCCCATGTTTAGTTGGTTCTAGAATAATCTTAAGGTGATTATATATTTTATTTGACTATTAATGAAATGCAAGAAAATGATTATTCTAAGAGTTCTGTCTATACTTTCTATATTCACCTAAGATATGCTTCACGGCCTCGGTGGCTTCAGAGTTATGGTAGAGTGGCATGGTTGGGAAAAGATGGTGAATGACATGGTTACGAGTTACTCCATGGAAAGCATGATCCAAGATTGGCCCAAACTCTCTGTCGACCATGCTTAAAGAACCTCTTAGCCAATCCCACTCGGTCGTATCGTAGTGAGGGATTGCAGGGTGAGTACGTGTGGTGTAGAATTGTAGCTACGTAAAAAAAAGCACCCATAATAATCAGGAACGCCTCGTGAATGTTGAAAACTCTGTGCCATGATAACAAAGTTGACGTAAATAGTGTGGCTCTTTAGTTTCGATGCACTGAGCTATTTATATTAGTATAAGATGTTCCATTAATATTCCAAAACATATTTTAAGTAGCAAAACGGTGCCGAACTCGTCCAGATTTATTAGCACCAACGGTTTGAGCCAACAGACAACTTTATGCAACCCTTTTATCGTTTTTTCCTTTCCTTTAAAAGAAAAATAATAATCATTTAACTCTATTTTACACAACCGCATAAACATAATTTTTTTCGTAATCTTTTTTGCATCCATTTTTTAAATTTTAGTATTATAACTTTTATTTTTATTTTAATGAATGAAAAATTGGTTGGTTTGAAAAATTGTAAAAGAAAATAATATATTGGGTCTCAAAAGATGCGTTTTGGCTCAAGCCTTTTAAGAAGGTTCGTGGGTGTGTAAGTGAAATTGAGTGTTTTGATAACGTGACACCTTTTTTAGGTTTTGGCTCGAGCCATGGTACCTAGGGCTCTTAAGAGCTCTAAGTATCATGGCTCAAGCCAAAACCAAAAAAGGATGTCACATCATGTTATCTAAGGAAAACACTCATTTCACTCACACACTCAAAAACCTCTTCCCTGTGGTGAGTCAAAATCCACCTTTGGGAACAACAAGGTTTTTAAGCCCGTGCTTCACGGTGGGATGTTTGAATATAGAATTATTGAAAACAATGTATGAAAATTCTTAGGTAACATTATCAACTTCTAGCCATTTCTTCAATATATCAGAACTAGTTAAGCATCCACCGACACCCCTTGATTGCTCTTTTTCTTGTAATCGATGGAATTCTTTTAACACTGCAAGCTTACACCTATTGCATTCTCTTGGCATGCATAGCAATCACAAAATTATAAATAAGGATGAAAATCATGTGAAATACACTAAAAATTAGAATTTACTCATTCTACCAATTAAATGTTATTAATATCCATGCTAATAACGAATCGAATTCAAGAGATGGTCTGCAAAATATACCGCAACTTATTTGTCTATGCTTGTATAAATATTTCGGTAATGAAACGTATTAGTACTCCAGGTAAATAGCCTTTATTTTTCTGATATGACTTTATGTGAATTTAAAATCATTCTAGAAATGTTCAATGGATCCCCAAAATATATGTGTACAATTATAGGAAACTTACGTGATCAAAGCCAACAGTACTCAGAGAGTGTATCCCACCAGTGATGTCAACATCTTTATTTACAAAGCCATTAAACCAATTTGTTGCTATATCATGGGAGTGACCTTACCCCTGTCATAAAATGTGAACAAAGCATTATAAGCTTTAAATACAAAGAATAAAAGTGCTTAAGAGTTAACATTGACTCTGATTCTAGACTAACATTTATAGTAGTTTCCACCCTTCCATTTTTGTTTACATTTTCGCATACGTCGCATCCAGTCCCTGTATACCCTGAAACGCAGGAAAGTTAAATAAGGAAATCCCAATGAAGCGCCTACAAACAAAATCCCAATTGTGGAATTACCTGCTGTGATCATGCATAATCATTCATAGAGCCATCGCCCCATGCATTTATGCATAGCCATAGCCTTTTAACGCTTAGAAACCCAAAAATTATAAGATGAAGCTAAAGCACGTGGTAACAGTTTGATGAGTAAAAAAATTTGAAGGTGAAATATGGCCTGGTCTGAAAGTTAATAATCTCGTTCGTTACTTCTTCCAAAGATGAAGGACCAAAGTCGTAGATAGGAAACTTAATAACCGATTAGTTAGTTAAGTTAGTTACATTGAACCTAACCCTAAATTGTAAGGGTGCGTCGTTCTGGTGCATGTACTAGGCGAAGGGACACGATGGTTCAGAAGCAACCATTCGTTGCTTATATATATGTGAACATATGTAACAATTACTAGTTTAGAACGTATAATAAAGTTATCCAGATTTAGTAATTGCAATTTCATATTCGTATCTCATATTAGGGACTAACATTTGGCATCAGAGCCACACGTTTTCGTTATACAATCCGAACCAGAAAACTCAAACGAAAACAAAACCGAGTCTAAACCAAAG
>LBNU01009759.1:31319-59565 GCA_014162995.1 Artemisia annua | reverse complement strand
TGGTGTACTCAGAAGCAACCTACAGTGGCACTATCATCATGTGAATCAGAATTCATGGCAGCTACTGGAGCAGCATGTCAAGCTTTGTGGTTAAAACGGCTACTTAGTGAATTGACTGGATGGCAAGAAAAGAGAATAACGCTTAGAGTTGACAACGTATCAGCTATAGCACTCGTGAAGAACCCAGTATTTCATGGAAGGAGCAAGCACATAGACATTCGCTATCATTTTATTCGGGAATGTGTAGAGAATGGTCATATCAATGTGGAACACGTTAGTGGAGAACTACAAAGAGCCGACATCTTAACGAAAGCCTTACCAAGATTGAAGTTTGTAACAATGCGACAAATGCTCGGAGTACAAGACTTAGGTCGAAGCAACAATCAAGATTAAGGAGGAGAATGAAAGTTAATAATCTCGTTCGTTACTTCTTCCAAAGATGAAGGACCAAAGTCGTAGATAGGAAACTTAATAACCGATTAGTTAGTTAAGTTAGTTACATTGAACCTAACCCTAAATTGTAAGGGTGCGTCGTTCTGGTGCATGTACTAGGCGAAGGGACACGATGGTTCAGAAGCAACCCTTCGTTGCTTATATATATGTGAACATATGTAACAATTACTAGTTTAGAACGTATAATAAAGTTATCCAGATTTAGTAATTGCAATTTCATATTCGTATCTCATATTAGGGACTAACATGGTCTATATTAACACCTGTATATTCTGATAGCCAGCAGCAATTGCTTTTCTTGCTTAAACACGAATACTGGACATTCTTCATTACTACTTATTTTTCTTATCTTCATCTTTACTCATGCAAGAGACACACGAAACCACGCCCCCTGAATCAACAATTGTTTTTGGTGCTCAACCCTGAACCATACCAATGAAACCACACCCCCTGAATGACCCCCTATGAACTACACCTCATGAGATATAAACCAAACAGGCCCTTGTTTGCCTCCATGTCAACTAAATAAGTTAAACCAAACACCCCTTTAATCCTACACACTCGTATGCCAAAAAAAAAATAATAATAAAAAAATAAAAAAAAATTAAAAAAAAAAGATTTTTAAAAAATAGTTAAAATTATGAAGGTTGGACCACATTACAATTTACAAATAACTCAAAAAATGATATAGTCTTTTATACAAAAAAAAACAATATTTGAACTGCCGAACTAAAAATGAGGCTCAGATATGTAAAAACCGGAACAACACGAACAACCATCGATGGTTGTAACCAAATTTATGATGTGGCTGCCCCTCCAAGATACGGGCGTAAGTAAATCGTGTTCCCATAGACATAGATGCAGAAAAGGGTCATCATCGCCTTTGTTTTGAAATTGCAAATCAACGGGTACGTCAAATCATAATAATGTAAGATAATTGTTACACATTCTTTTTAATAAAGTCAGCTGTGTAGTAATCAAACGAATTACTTATATGAATCAAAGAAAGCTCGTTGTCTTGAATTAGCTAGGCCCGACATAGATGCAACCACATTCTGAATGCGGCTGCCCTGCCAAGATACAGGTGTGAGTAAATAATGTTCCAACAATAAAATATCACCGTAACTATCACGGTTTCTTAAACAAAACTTAAGCAAAAAATTATCAAATAAACAGATGTCTATTCTCATAATTTGATAGCAAAAATAGCACCCGTAACTATCATTTACTGTAACAATGCATTCCATATACCATTCAAAAGGCTGCAAAGCTATGTCAGTGGTGAATGAGTAGCTATGGACTAGGCCCAAGCAATATGGGCCAGTTGGTTACATAAGGTGTTCCCAGCAATACATAGCATGTGTAGATCAACCATGGCTGCAACCACATTTTTTGGTGCGGCTGCCTTGCCACGACATCGGTAAATCCCACGCACGGCTGTACATCCTTTCGGTTTAAGATACCAAAAAGTGAGGCTCAGATCTACAAATACACCACTAGTACGAAACTCCTGCCATGGCTGCAACCACATTTGGAGTGTGGCTGCCCTGCCAAGATACGGACGTTAGTAAAATGTGATGATCATCATCGCCTTAATAGATAAATAACTACATGTTTAATCGGAAAAAGAGGATACATCGATACATCTGCCATGGCTGCAACCTTTATAGGTAGCCTCAAGGACATATGAACATACAATATGAGAAACCCCGAGTTATCAATTCGTAGGTAAAGAGAAGGGTTAACCCGCCATGGCTGCAAATCCAATAATTTGCTCCGCCAAAATGCGGATTACCTCGACTCCATACACTCTTCTTACATAAACAGATACACCATAACAAAACAACAATAACAACATCATCGTAAATATCAATTAGGTTACAGCCACAAAAAATATTAGCTTTATAAGCAACGAAAGTAAACAGAATGGTTAACCCTCCATGGCTGCAAATCCCATAATTTCGCCCGCCAAGATGCGAATGACCTCAACTATATAAACTCTGCTTATAGTCACAGATAAACAAAGATAGTAAAGAGAAGGGCCAACCCACTATNCGCCATGGCTGCAAATCCAATAATTTGCTCCGCCAAAATGCGGATTACCTCGACTCCATACACTCTTCTTACATAAACAGATACACCATAACAAAACAACAATAACAACATCATCGTAAATATCAATTAGGTTACAGCCACAAAAAATATTAGCTTTATAAGCAACGAAAGTAAACAGAATGGTTAACCCTCCATGGCTGCAAATCCCATAATTTCGCCCGCCAAGATGCGAATGACCTCAACTATATAAACTCTGCTTATAGTCACAGATAAACAAAGATAGTAAAGAGAAGGGCCAACCCACTAAGGCTGCAAATCCCATAATTTGTCGCGCCAAGATGCGGATTACCTCAATACCGCACACTCTACTAATAGCCATATATAAACTGTAGCAACAGTTATTTTTCAGGGCAAAACTTGACCATAAATTTAAAACAATTTACTTTGAACGTTTAAATTTTTACTTAAACGTATAACCGTTAGATTAAATGGCGTAAACCGGAAAACAATTTTAAATGTAAACCATCATTAGAAAAAGTAAAGTCTTCATTAAATACGTGTCATATAACTTTTACAGTCATGTTTTATAAGTCCACACTTTTTATTTTTCAAGTTTTACGTAAAACGTATACGTTTTGCATTACGAACATGCATTCATACAATGACCAAACCAAGCCATCGCCCTTGTAGTATATACACAATATCATATTTGTAATTCAAATCTATAAAATCTCCCCCCAGGCCATGTGGCTGGTTATATTAAGAATAAACACAAACAAAACACTTTTTGGTTTATAAAAATTCACAACCTACAATATTTTGTTAAATCTCAAAACTAAGAAAATTGAAAAACATGCCTTCCTTGTATTCACCACTCCACGCCTCACTAGATAGTCACAAGACAACATTGGACTTGCAAACCTTCCTAAATAGTCTATACATAAGCATGTGAACACAATTCTTCATTCAAACTTTACATCTTTTATGGTTATATATATAGGACCAAGACTTAGCTGGTTATTTCATTTGATATCAAACACCACAATACCACTTTCTTGTCTCTCCATATTTTGACAGAAACACAAGGGAAAAGAGGCACAATAACTTTGGATTTTATTTTGGTTTGGAGTTTGAGTATTAATCGTGGTCTTGGATTCGTATTTTGGGGTTTTAGTTAGTTGTTCTTGGGTTCTTTTGCACAACACAGCTATCATCACTTTGTAAGCTTCAAGAACTCTTCTATACTTATTTTCTTACATATATACGCATGACATAGTTATATTAGCACTTGTATATACTTGTGGTGTTGAGAAAGTTAATAAAAAGTTAGGTTACTCAAAACAGTTTCTGTCCCAAATATTTCATCAATAAGTTCGACCTAGAAACCCAACCAAGACATTTTTATGGATCTTGCTATGTACTTACATATATGCCTTATGATGTTCCATTAAGCTTTTCATAATTTTTGGAGTTTATTTGTTATTTTTAATAAATCACACAAAAAAAAGTTAGTCAATACTGACATAAATCTGAGTACTATTTGCAAACTGAAAAACGACCACCCTAAGAGCTAGTTATGTAAAAATGATGTGAATAGCTACTGTAGAGCAATCTTAGACCTTTCCGTAGATGGAAAAATTGATTAATAATGGTAAATAACGAAGGAGCTACGGCCCGGAACCATAGGTCTAATATTCGGATTTTTACTAGCCTTGACACCCTTGAACCTTTTTGACTTTATAAAATAATTGGTGGAGAACCGAGCCGAGAGGCTTAAATTTTTGGAAAGTAGACTCGAAAATGATGAATCTAGGCCTTTGAAACAAGTGTCTTCTTTAGAAAATGAGTGAGAAATTACCCAATTGTGACGAACGTTTTATGAAATTGATTAACAGCAGGTCACAAAATGTTATGGTATAAAACGACACCCAAAACTTATTTTCACAATCCGGGACTTTGAAATAGCGAAAGTAGACACGTTTACCTTCATTTAGAGAGTTTAACGATGGAAAACGGACTTACAACGAATTGGATACACTCAAACGAAGTTGGGATAAACTTAAAAGTTTACAAGTTTATTTCTAAGTTTCCTTTTAAAGTATTGAACAAAAGCGTGAGTGACCACTTTCGGGCCAATTTACGAGGACTCTAGACTTAGATTTATTAAGAGCGGTGGTTGAATTTTTTGTAGCCCTCGTGACATACTTGACACCGGAATTCGAAATGACCCAAACCTATAAGACACGAAGAACTTATGACCTGCTAAACTTGAACGAAACTCATTTTTGAATACTTTTTGAAAACGTAATACTAAAAAGTGAAACTTGCGTTTTACTACTTTTTGAGTCGTAAAACCTCACTACAAGTATGTAAGGGTGATAAAATTTCATAAAACTTATATGCATTTAGTACATGTCGCATTTTCCTAAAACGACTTAATTACTTACGTCGCAGTTGTGATTCGTGGATCGTTGGACTTTGCTATTTTCCCGATTGTAATACTTTGTTGAGGTGAGTTCTCGTAGCCCCTTTTTACTTGTATTTTCATTGGGCGAAAATGATACTCAAATGATACTTTAAATGCTTTTATGCTATGTATGCTTTTCGTATTTTTGGATAAGATGTGCGTTTTGATTGCCATGTGTGCCTACTCAAATGTTATTTTGGAATGTTTTTGTGATTTAAAACATTGTTTTTCATAATTTTGACAAGATTTGTGTTTGTATTGATATATGTGCCTTGTGTAGATTCAATTTTTCTGATTGCAAGAGGCTAGGATGTATTGGTAGAAATACTTGGGTTGTCACCCGCACCTTTATATTCATGTGCATTAAATGAAGGGTGAATATAAATCCAATCAAGCTATACGTATATGCCGTCATGAGATTCAATTGTTGCAAAACGCGTGATGTTATTTAGTGCTTGTTTATTCATATCTTACTCATTATTGTCCTACTAGTTTTATATGCACAGAAAACGCGGTTTACATTCTAAACCCGCGAGCTCACAAACTTTATGTTGACATTTTCTAGTATAATTTTCAAGTGATCATCAGCAAAAATTTTGAAGGCACTTGCATTGAAGTTAATCATGATCCTCATTGCAAAAGGGCGTGTTCAATTGGTTAAGAGTTTTTCTAAGGATATTGTTTTAGCAAATTAAAACTTATGTTTTGGATAAAGATTCTCATGTAACGTTGTAAAATTTATTTCTCTAATCAAGTATGGTATTGTTCTACTCTCTTATGTGATGATCCGAACCGTCGCATCTTGTGTTTCCGCCTTAGGTGGGGTATGACATAAACTACCTTTATATCAGCAAGCCTAAATAAAGCTTATTAACACAAACTTGGTAAATCAACATACCTCAATGGGACTGGTAAGGATTTATTTGGTACCTTTTTAAGGGGTCATTTAAACCCTAAAGTCGTATGTGTTTGATCAAATATTTCCATAAATCGTTTCTTTTTGCATTTTAGGTACTTGGGACGAGAATTATGAAAACCGGCACATTCATGGCTATTTTGGACGAAGAGATAAAGAAAAAGGACCAAGTCACGAATTTGTCAAAGATGGGACTTTGACGGCATCACACTCCACAAGGCGACCCATCACTTGTATTTGAAGGCCAAGATTCAGTGAAAATTAACAAGCGACAGCTCAGATATTTTAAAGGCCGACGACGTCACACACCACATGACAGCGTCGCAACCCATAGAGTGACGACGTCAAAATGACAATTAAGCAAAGACGAAACCCTAATGACGGCGGGCTAATGACGTCACAATTTGCAAGTGATGCCGTCACAACTGTAATCCTATATATATTTCGTATGTTTTCCATTATTCGATGTAACACTTTGGAGAGGTGAAACCCTAGACGAAATTCTATTGTTTTGTAAGGCTTTTTACAGCCTTTTTATCCATGTTTTATTGAAGATAAGTATTTCATCTTTAATCATTCAATATGTCTATGTGTTATTTGATTATATGCTTTTCTTCTCTTCATCTTTAATTAGTGTTTGCTTAGATCTAATGAAACCTAGTTGTTGATTATTGGTTGTCGTGTCTTGTTTAATTGATTGTCTCGCGTTAGGATAAGAAAATTGGCTTAACTCTTATATGTAGTAGCTTGTAAATCTCATAAAACTCGACCCTAGAATGCACTAGTGGTTTTCTCGTTGTATTTATTGCGTGAATTGCGGCTTGTAGATCCTAGGAGACTTAATAGACTTAAAGCTTTCTTAGGGGAGACTTATACGTTCATAGATTTAGGGCATTCGGCACCTCCCTACGACCAATAAAAAGGAATACAACGCTTCAATTAAAACAAGGATGTGACAATTCGACTAATCAATAAGAGATAACTTGGGAGTAAAGAGATCTAAGTTAACACATTTTCCTTATCATAAGAGTTACCAATTTACTTTTCTGTTTCTTAGTTTAATTTCAATTTAATTAGTTTTAGTTAATTAGTAGCTAAAACGCTCACTCTTCAAACCCCGAGATTTTAATTTTTTTTTCAAAAAAATATAAAAACACAAGAAGAATCATCCCCCACCTTTAGACCTATCTCGACATACACTTCGGCCTTCACATATACTATTCCCCTAGAGAACGATCAATCCCTAATGTCTTGCTGATGACATCAAATAAGTAAATTTTATTAGCATCATTTATCCTATGTTATTCGCTTATTTTATATTATGTTATATGAGAATGGATACTTAATCGCTTACTTTTGTAATTCTCAGTTATAAACAAGCATTTGGTGAAAGTTAGCTATTTTGGACGTAAATTGGAGCAAAATGGATCAAGTTGGAAAAGTACACTAAAATGACGAAGAATACGCCGCATCATTCTTGATAGATGAGCCGTTTAACAAGACTTAGACGAATATGAAGACCATTGCCTGAGTTTGAAGCATGCGCCGCATGGATTTATGCCATGCACCGTATAAGAAACTTCGGTCAACGAAGAAAACCCAACTTGTTCTACTCCAGATACGCCGTATTACATTCCAGAAATACGGCGTATCAATCTCAAGACTTCACCAAAGATGATCCAAGACACAGAAGAACATACGCCGCATAAGAGATCGAAGATACGCCGCATCTAAAGGCGGTGTACGAATATTTGCGAATATTATAATCTTGGACCCTACGCGAAGTTATTTTGATATGCCGCATCGGACCAATCCGATGCGCCATATCGGCCATATACAATCCTTACCAAGAAATCAAGTGAAGATTAGAAGCTTAAAGGAGAAGTCAAAGATTACAAGTAGACACTTGAAGATGCTTTTCATATTTTGGCCGTAAAATCTTCATACAGACTCCGTTTTAGCCCGTTCAAAAGGCCATGCAAAGAGAAAAAGGAAACCTATCTATTTCTGAAGGAGATGCAGCGAATTGGGTCTTTAGATGCACCGTATTGGGTGATGCTCCATATCAGAATTCTAGATACGCCATATCTGGTCAGTTTCAGACTTGGAGGCTACGTTTACTTATAGATGCGGCACATCTAACTCTCTAGATGCGCCGTATCGACCCTGATTTCAGAATATAAATACCGAACTCATTAACTAATTAGGGTATCATTAGGAACCCTTAGGGTCATTCCCACATGATCAAAGCCCCTCCAAACAGCAGAAGATCAACCTTGAAGACCCAATGATCCTTGAAGAGCATCTCTAATCATTGTTATATAACTTAATCATTTGGTTAGCGTATCGTATTTACTATTTTTCATACTCTATTCATTTTAATTATGTTTATGTACTTTGTTACAGAGATTATGGGCTAACACCCTTATGTGTTAGCCAAGTTTATGATTATTTGATGTTTTGATTTGTTGCTAATTCAATTTGTTGCTCAGTCTTCGTTTTAATTACTTATGTTAAGTAGTTTTGTTTTATTGTATTTGTAAGCTTTAATGCATCAGGATTGATGGGCTTGTGGCTACTATAGTGCTCCTCTTAAAATTGCTTTCCCATTGATTAAAGTTTATATGATGTTTTTTTGGTGACTTGTATATGTGCATTGATAACCTCTGTGTCTAGCTGAGTTTTGCTTGGGCTGCCATACCCCCTCCTCGCCTACTTATCTAGTGTCTAGAAAGTGGGATAGGCATAAGTGATCATTAAGAGTTTACTCGCCTATATTTAGGATCCAACGAGACAGATAAGATTACGATACTCATCATATAAAACTAGCAATAAAACAAGTGACAAGCTACTTAATCATAAACTTAGTAATTATTAAGCAGCTTTATGTGGATTTTTATTAATTGTGACAGGATTAATTAGAATGGAATCTAGACTCTAGGGAAACGAGAGGTAAGATTGACCGCGCCTAGTCTTGAGCACCATCACTGCAGGTCTTAGGAACTTATCAAAACTTAATCATTTATGATTGAATTTGGTTAACAGGTTCTTCTTATCTTTGGTGTCTTCATACTTCTATTGTTTGTTTCGTTTTATTAGCTTATTAGAAAACCAAACTCGTGCCAGTCTCTCAGGCTGAACCCCCCTTTGCTTTAGTTTAGGTTAATTTAGTAGAATAGAATACCTTTAGAATTAGTATATTAGAAATCCACTCTTAGTGATCAACACCCTACTTACCAACTAGGTTACATTGATCGGGTACACTGCCCGTTAGTGTTGTTATAGGTTAAGTCGGCATAAAATAAATATTAAAACTTGATAAATAAATAATCACCTATACAACGACACATCAAGTTTTTGGCGCCGATGCTGGGGAGTGAATTTATCTTTTTGCTAGTTTTATTGGTATTTTTCTGTTTTTAGTTTATTTGGTTTGTTTGTTTGATCGTCTGTTTACTGTCAGTGTGTCTGTCTCAGAAGGGAGATACGGCGTATTCTTGTCTGTGAATAAGGTGCATCTGTCTGTTTTCAATACGGCGCATTCTTGTTTGTGAATGCGGCGCATTGACATTCTGTGGCATTTTTTTTTGAGTTTGTGTGATTTTTAGTTTTAAAATTTTCTAAAAAAAATATTGCAGGAAGCTAATACGGCGTATCCATTGTCTATTGGATACGGCGTATTAACTTGTGTCGTATACGGCATATCTATTGTCTGTTAGATACGGCGCATCGATCTTCTGTGACCCAAAAATATTTTTTGTTTTTTTTGCGTTTATTTAATTTTTATTAGTTTAGTTTTTATTTTTGTTTCTGTTACTGCTGTTCTTGGTTGTTTATCTTTCAGGTAATAATGATGATAGACAATCCAGACATTACTATGGAAGAATATATTAAGCTTAACAAAGAAAGATCCTTGTGCAATAATAAGGTGTACGATTNTTTTTATTAGTTTAGTTTTTATTTTTGTTTCTGTTACTGCTGTTCTTGGTTGTTTATCTTTCAGGTAATAATGATGATAGACAATCCAGACATTACTATGGAAGAATATATTAAGCTTAACAAAGAAAGATCCTTGTGCAATAATAAGGTGTACGATTGGGAAAGAGCAAGATATGGTGCACAAGTCATCAACATGGAAGAAATTACTATGGAAGAATACTTGTTATTGGAAGAGGAAAAGTCAAGAAAAGAAAGAAACAAATTGCCCTTTCAACACACGTGGTATATATCGAATGATGATGATGATGATGAAGAATCATACGATTTTGGTGCAATTAGGATTCCGGCAATAGTTATTGATGATGTTATTTCTCCGGAAATTACACAAGATGAAGAAGAGTCACAAGTGTTTGATTTGAATGAAAATCCGGAAATTGTTTAGAAAGAAGCTTATTCATCCGAAAGTGCTTATGATGAAAATGAAGATGAATGTGAAACAATGGTGTATAGTGCTATTACTTGTGATTTTCCACCCGAGGTGGAAGATATATTCTCATCCTATCAAAAACACCATGATGATATTCCCTCGGATGAAGATAATGAGTATTCTAATATTGAAAAGATTGATGCTAATGTGTATGATAACATACCGCAATTGCCACAAGAAAAGAAAAAATTTAGGAGTGTAACGGATAAGCCAGGTTTTGACCCAACGAGGGATTGTGAAGAATTCTTGGTTGACTTATTTGAGGCGGCTATTCGGGATGAAGATGAAATTGCAAGACCACTAGTTGAAGATGGAGACTCACAAGATGAATTAGAGTCACTTACAATACAAAGTGGTACAAATTTATTTAATATTATTGATCCTGTTACTAATAATCTTGCTAGTTTTCCTAAACAGGTTGCAAAACAAAAGATTGATGAGGTGGAATTTATTACACTATCTAATGAAGCATATAAAGGACCTGTTATCAACCCATTTTTGGTTGAACTCGAGAAAGAATTCAAGGATGAGCTGATGGACACGACCATGATTGAAGAGGATGATTTCAATCCTATGAAGGATATAGAGGAACTCAAACTTTTACTCGCCAAAGACCCTTTCTCATCTTTTATGGAACTCAAGGGACGCCTTACTACTAATGACACAAATGAAGAAGAAAGGACATTCACTCATCCTCAACATACTACTCTTTCACATGTAATGTTCATGTCATCCAATTTAACAACCAAACCGGGTAAGGTTAAGAAAGGAGTACGAATATTGCCAAGGTATGATATTTACATATTGTTAGAAATGAAGCTGAGTGATATTTACGTGAATTGGAGTAGACAACTAGTATGCGTATAATGCAAGGACTACTAATGTAATATGGTAATAGTTGTCTTATGTTTGGCCTATATAAATCCCTCAAGAGTTCACTTGAGGGGTGTGGGTGTGTAAGCTTATCTTTCATAATAAAATATCTTTGTTTCACCTCACCTTTTCTCTACTTTCTTTCTCTAGAATAATGATGTATTTTGATCAACCTCGACCTCCGGAAGGTGTTTCTTGGTTATAACAAGTGGCATCAGAGCTAACCAGGGGCGAATCGTGGTGTTTTATGGTGAAAAAAAATGTCCGGAAGGTGTTTCTTGGTTATAACACATATTTCTTCCATCACTACTAGTAGCAAATATACACCCTTATGGTGCTTATTGCTACTATCACCCGCACTTGATTCCAAGTGGGGGGACAACACCCTATTACATAGTAAATAAGGGTGGAGTCATGCTCGTGACTCTAATAAAAATAAGCGTTTCGTGGGAGGCAACCCATGCTTGTCTTTTATTTTGTTTTTTGTTTATTTTCATTTTTGTATTTTTGTCAGTTGGTCAATACGGCGTATGCACTTTTAGTGGATACGGCGTATTGACCCCTGACGTGCACTTTAGTATTTCCTACGGGAAGTTGATGCGGCGTATCCAATATTCCATGGATACGGCGCATCGACACTCTGACCTGTAATTTTTCATATATTTATTTTCCTAATCAATGATTAACGAGATGTTCTCGAGATTCTTTTTCTGTGGTCTCTATATTTTTACAGGTTTGGACGATTGAAGATGTTGATGGACTCCCGCATTTTATAAGCTTGCATTCTTACCATGGAGGATCATACCGAGCAAATCTCAGGGGAGTTTTCCGTTCTAATTCTTTATATTCCCTGTTTTTAATTTCAAAATTAAACAACGAGGACGTTGTTTATCTTAAGTGGGGGGATGGAGAATTAGAATGTTTACTTGTCTTTATTTTTCAAAAATATGCTTAATATGCACTTAATATGCCTAAATTTAAAATTTTTCTAGCATGTTTTTGTTAAATCTAAGTTGCATGACCGCACACATAACCCTTATTTCCAAATTGTGAGAATTAAGCCTATTCCGTTTCCTAATATTTTACCCAAATTCCACAAATATATGAGTATGCCGGTGACTTATAAACTTTAGAACTTGGCTTGTATACTACTCGAGACCACAATAATAAGTATTATTGATATAATTGGAGTAACTTGTCTAACATGGTAAATTGATTTTTAAACAAAAATTGTTTCGTTAAACCCTTAAACCTTAGCCTACCCTATTGATTTAAGTTCGTGGTTAGTTGCTTTTGGTGCAAGTGTGTTTTCCCCGCGTTTCCTATGTTCGTTTACGTTATATATTATCTTTGGTTAGGTCGAGAAATTGCACAATACAATGGACTGAAAGTAGATATTGTATATTTTTAGTATTTTTTGTGTGTTTACTACTTTCACTATTACCTTTATATCTGAAGTATGAAAAATATGGAAAAATCATCAGAGTTGTTATTATAGTAAAGTGGTAAAATTTTACACCATTAGTTATTTATTTGATTTTATGAAAAAAGAAAAAGAAAAAAAAAGGAGAAAGAAAAAAGAAAAGAAAAAAAAAGGAAAAAAAAAGAAAAAAAATAAGAAAAGAAAAAAAAAGAGAAAAAGAGAAAAAAAAGAAAGAAGAAGTTGGTAAGATTGATAAACCAACAATGTAAAGTTATGTACTAGTAGAGACGTCACTACTATTTGTTGTATTATATATATGGATTGCAAGGGAGTTGGCCGTTATGGGAACGCCAACTAAGGTATATTATTTGATAAAGATTTCATTGAGTCTAATTCGTGTTTACCTACTAAAGCGTGAGTTTCCGTGTTAAAGCGTGAGTTAGTCTATGATTTGTGTCTTATTCATGGGATGGTTGGGAAAGTAATTAACCACATTAGGACTTAATCTATTTGTTTTGTTTTGTTTTTATTTATTTTGTTTTTAAATTATTTTGTTTTTAAATTATTTTTTTGTTTCCCAATCGTTACCCATACCTTTTACCGAATTATTGTATTCGTTGTTAGCTTTTGAGCATCCGAGTATAATATTGGCTAAGTAAGAATGTCAAAAGTGAGAATAGGTAGTGACCATCCGAGTATTAGATTAATTGAATAACGCTCCAGCGATCTGGTGTGTGACTTGGTGACCATCCGTTATGCAAATAACGCGCCAGCAATCCAAGAAACATATTAGTGACCATCCGTTATTTGAGGATTCGAGGACTCGCGCCAACGATCTAATAAGTTTATGAAAGAGATGTTTAAACAAAGCTAGGTATCACCTAAAACATTTTTCATAAAACTATTTATCGCTTTAGACTTGCTACTCCTTGGCTTTAATGGTGGAGATGTGTATCCTTGTAAGCTTATGATAGAATACTCGTCACGACCGAGCAATTGAACGAATTACTAAAATGTTACAACATAGATTAGTTAGTGATTTGAGTGATTTCATTTTCCTATTTCGTGAGGTGTTTGGTTGTGTAATTGAGATTGAACGAATGAATGTTTAACTATAAAAATCCTAGACAACTGTTTAGGATACATTTTCATAAGTTTAATCTAAGGTTTACTTGAGGGAAAGCAAAGTTCAAGTGAGGGGATATTTGATGACATCAAATAAGTATATTTTATTAGCATCATTTATCCTATGTTATTCGCTTGTTTTATATTATGTTATATGAGAATCGATACTTAATCGCTTACTTTTGTAATTCTCAGTTAAAAACAAGCATTAGGTGAAAGTTAGCTATTTTGGACGTAAATTAGAGCAAAATGAATCAAGTTGAAAAAGTCCACTAAACTGACGAAGAATACGCCGCATCATTCTTGATAGATGCGCCGTATAACAAGACTTAGACGAATATAAAGACCATTTCCTGACTTTGAAGCATGCACCGCATGGATTTATGCCATGCGCCGTATATAAAACTTTGGTCAACGAAGAAAACCCAACTTGTTCTACTCCAGATACACCGTATTACATTCCAGACATACGGCGTATCAATCTCAAGACTTCACCAAAGATGATCCAAGACACAAAAGAACATGCGCCGCATAAGAGATTGAAGATACGCCGCATCTAAAGGCGGTGTACGAATATTTGCAAATATTATAATCTTAGACCCCACGCGAAGTTATCTTGATACACCGCATCGGACCAATCCGATGCGCCGTATCGGACATATACAATCCTTACCAAAAAATCAAGTGAAGATTAGAAGCTTAAAGGAGAAGTCAAAGATTACAAGTCGACACTTGAAGACGCTTTCGTATTTTCGCCGTAAAATCTTCATACGGACTCCGTTTTAGCCCATTCAAAAGGCCATGCGAAGAGAAAAAGTAAACCTATATGTTTCTGAAGGAGATGCGGCGCATAGAGTCTTTAAATGCACCGTATTGGGTGATGCTCCATATCAGAATTCTAGATACGCCAAATCTGGTCAGTTTCTGTTGGGAATTATTTGTAACAGACTTAAAAGTCTAAATAGTTTAGTTAAGTCGGGTAGATAGTTAAGTCTGCCAGTATGATTCGTTGTGTTTTTGTACAAAACAATTTATCAAAAATATTAACAAACGTGAGGTCAATGTTATCGTGAGACAACAAGACGTGGAGAAATACAAGTAAACCTTTTAGGAAAAAGATTACCTCGTAAACTCGTGAAAGTGATATTTATTTGTGAGACCGGGAAGTGATTTCCCGGGTCGTGTCCCAACGAGGAGTGAATGGAAAGTATCGTGAAAACATCAAGATTAAAATCTCATTATGATAGGTTGTGAAAGATTGTTTGGTGTTATGGTACGTTAAATAATCGAAAATGGAAATTAATTAACGAAATTGAAAATAACGCAACCTAAAGGGGAACAAAAGGCAAAAGGAAAACTAGGGAAATCCTAAAACACTACGGGAATCATAATTAGGTATCGGGAAATCCTAAAACACAATCTAAATTTAAAAACGTAAGAATTAACTTAAAATAAAACGCGAGTGCGCAAAATAAAACGTGAAATTAAAATTACACTAGTCCTACGGGTCTAAAAATAATTTTCCTACAATTCTAATGATAAAAGAAAATTTTGGAAAAAAGAAAATTAATTTTTCACCGAAAATTCTATTTATAATGATTTAAAAACAATTTTTCACTAATTAAATCAAAATAAATACTAGAACTAATGAAATAAATCCGAGATTTTTTTTGAAAAATACTACAAGCTAAAACTAGTTTAAGAAAAATGTGAGGAAGCTGGCACAGTGCAAAAGAAGCTGGGTATAAGCACATATAAGCTGTTGAGCTTATTTGGGACAAATACACAACAAGGTTCGAATATTAAACTTTGCAAGAATATGAATGAGAAGACCCTAGGGCGCGTTGGTAGTGAGTGTGTGGTGTGAGGCTTGGAATGCAGGAGGTCCAGGGTTCGAATCCCACTTCTTGCACCTTTTTTTGCAAATTACTTTTTTTATTTTTCTTTTTTGCAAAACACTTAAACACAAAGTATGAACAACTTTTGAAAATAGATTTTCACTGAGAACTTAAGATCAAACTTTTACAAATCCTTAAATCAAAACAGATTCAAGGATTCATAAAATTTTTGTTCAAGCTTTTGAAATTTACACCACACCAATAAGCTAAAAGCTCAAGGAGCTTACAAAAACAACAACAAGAAAGAACAACAACAACAATAGAATCAGAAACAACACAAAGAATTTAAACAACTAACAAGAACAACAAGAACAACAACCAAGAACAATACAGTAGCAGCAACAACAATAGGCAGTTAAGCACATAAGCTTTCAAAAGCTTTAGCAAACTAATAAACAACAATATTATCAACTAGAAACAACAATGAGAACAAGAACAATAACAATAATCAAGAACAACAACCAGATCCAACAAACTCAGTACACACTGAGTCACTCAGCATGCAGTCTCAAAGTGGCCAAAAGAAAAGCTCAAAATAAGCAGTAAATAAGCTCAAACCTAAAATATTAAGGGGGCAAAAGTGAGACTACATGGCTAAAAACCTAAAAACCTAAAAAGCCCCATCAAAAAGTAACCAATTGAACCTTAATTAAGCCAAGATTCAGCAAGAAAAGGCCATTTGTGACTGAAACCAACTCAGAACATGCCTCTCTGGCGAAAAACGAATTACGATTTTTAACCCTTTTGATTGATCGATTGTTATTCTTATCTCTACTGCCCTTTATTGTTTATTGATTTCTTTAATTAATTTACAATCATGGGTCGGTGGCGTTTGATTTAATTCTTGTTCGATAGGGTAAGAATTGTTTATTCGTTTGTAGCTTTTGCATGTGAATCGAATTTCAGGTTTGTCATATATTGCATGGTGTCTATTTAATTCTCCACCTGATTGGTTTAATTCACATATTATACTCGTACTTTATTATCCTTTACAATATACAAACATTATGTCTGGTGGTTAGTGGATTGTGCGTATTCGTTTAAAACCCTAACCTCGTGTTAGGGTTTTCTCTTCTCGTTTGTGTTTATGTGCTGTATGCTGGTTGCTTTTGGTGATTTTTGTCTTTGTTAGTGGGTAGCGAGGGATGGAAAAGGGTTTTTTTAACAACATTAGTGCGTCTAAAGGGTCGAACACAGCTGGGAAAAGTTTGGGAGGTAGTGGTGATGGGAGTGGTAACTCTACTGCTGAAGAATTGAATGCTACTGTTGATTTGTCGAAGGTGACTATGAGGAAACATAAGAAGCCTAAGGATGTTAATCCTAGTTCTAATCAGCCTATACTTGCATCGTCTGGTCCTATTATTACTGAGTGGAGTGTTGATGATGGAGATATTGAATTATCTACGATTGTGGACAAGAATAATCAAGTGAAGCCGGTTTCACTTGATCCTTTAGTTAATGATCCGAATGGTCCACATGGGGATTCTAACAAGTCGCATAGTTCTGATAAGGTTGATACGAATGCACATGGGGTTGTTGGTATTGAGAAGGTTGGTGTGGATGCTTTGAAACAACCTTCTACATCGTATGCTGGTGTTACTTCTAATGAACCTAAGAAATACATGTCTAACTTTCGTAGACTGGAGTGTAGCAAGAAATCAAACGGTGTGGATCTTTTTGTACCTATGAAAGTGGTTGAAGAGGTGAACACTAGGTTTGAGAATACTCTGTATGGGTACTTCCTTGGCCAACGACTTGCTTTTCCTGTTGTCGATTACTATGTACGCAATGCATGGGCTAAGTTTGGTATACAGAAGGTAATGATGAATGCAAAGGGGTTCTTTTTCTTTAAGTTTAACTCGAAGAAAGGTGTTGATGATGTTCTTGAAAATGGTCCTTGGTTAATTAGAAATGTACCTATTATTCTTAAACCATGGACATTGAACACCAACTTGCTTAAAGAGGATTTGACCAACATCCCGGTGTGGGTTAAATTCCATGATGTCCCTCTGGCTATGTTTTCTGATGATGGTCTTAGTCTGCTTGCCACATTGATTGGTACACCCAAAAGGTTAGATGCTTATACCAGCCAAATGTGCAAGGACTCATGGGGCCGTAGTAGTTTTGCTAGATGCATGATTGAAGTGAAGTCGGATGAGGTTCTTCGGGATAGCCTCACTGTTGAGATACCTTTACTTGATGGTACGGGGTCGACTATTGAGAAGATTCGGGTTGAATATGAGTGGAAACCACCGCGTTGTGATAAGTGTAAGATCTTTGGTCATACTCTTATTGATTGTCCTAAAGTTGTTGTGCCCTCTGCTCAGCCTACTGGGCCTGATAATGATGGTTTCAAGACTGTTAACAACAAAAAGAAAGGAAAGCAAGGTGGTCTTACAATCCCGGGTCAAGGAGGGTTTACTAAACCAGTTGTGGGTAAGCAATTTCAGTATCGACCCAAAAAGACTACTCCTGAACCTAAGAAAGTGGATGGCAATAAGAAGAATGCTTCTGATGTGGCTAGTTCGAGTGGTACGAAGATTTCTACATCTAACCAGTTTGATGCTCTTAATATGGATGATACGGATACTTTGGGTATTCCTACTAATGACACTAATAAGGATGTGGATTCTGGTCGTACAATGGAAGTTAATGATGATGAGTCTACTAAGACAGGTACTGCATCACAAGAACCTCTTATGAGTGATTTGAAAGAGAAGGAGTCGGTTGTGGCTCCTAAAACTAGTGATTCTTGTACTCCGCCCACCTCTTCTACTAAGAGAGGTAACCCTTTTTCTAAGGTGGGAGAGATCGTGGTTTCTGATTCTGATGATGAGGTGGTTGCTAACCCATTTGATGAGTCTGCTAATCTATTCGGTGGTGGCCAAGAGTTTGAGGATGATTATGATGAATATGACTACGATGACTATGCGAACCAGGTTTATGATCTTCCTGGGAATTTGGATGCTTTTAATGCCATGTATGGCACCAAACTTCAAGGTCTTAGGAAGTAATTTTATTTCGTTATGTCCTATGTTATCATTCGAATAATGGTTTGTTTTCTTGTTTAGAAAATAGGAAGTATCTTGCTATGTAAGCTTTTTGCCTATGTAACAGGCTGAGATATGGGATTTCACCCATATCCATTGTACTTAAACGTGTTTGGTTAATATATTTACCAGGGTGCAGGATTACTCCCCTTTACCCAAAAAAGAAATGAAAGAACAGTTAAGAAACACTGACAAAGACTCAAGTATACACACGTAAAAGAGGAATAGGTAACGACATAGTGGACAAAAATTCCGACGAAGACATGAGTCGAGAGAGAAATGACGAGCAGAAGTCAAGAAAATAACGACAAAGAAAATATGCCCAGAAAATATATCAATTAGTACGTTTCGGCATTTGCCCAAAATCCCGAAATAGTTTGGAAATAATCAATAAAGTTTGGAAAGGTAATTTAAGTTTTATAAGATAACTTAAATTAGTATATCACATGGTAAAAGTTTACAAGTTAATAAGACTATAAGTTTCGATTATTGTCGGGTTTCATAAAGATAAAGAGTTCGATATAAAAGTATAAGTCAAGAAAGTTTCACAAATTTCGGCATGACACGTCCATTTATACAACTTTCCCAAGTTGTTGCGACTTAAATAAAAATCAATTTCCTCAAAGCAATATTTGCAATATTTCCGACAAGTTTATAATGAAAACAATTGATGATAATAATTAATCCCACTTTTTAGAATATCTATTAGTCATCAAGTTCACTATTGGTTATTAGTTTATTAGTGTTAATTGAATATTTAGGTCTATTACGAGTCTAATATATTAAAGTCGTCTCAAGTTTAAAATATTACGTTCGTCTCTAGCCCAAAATTACTAATTTATTCGATATAGTTCAATTGTCCAATGATATTAATCCGATAAATCCAATATGTCAACTTCATTACGTATTTGTATTATCCAGTTCCAAGTTACAATCCCAAATATAATTTGAAACGTACCAATAGTCCAAGTATCGAACAATTTAAATCATGTTAGTTTAAATGCTAAATGGCCGTACGTATATGACTCAAGTTAAATACTTTGACTAACCAAATAATACTCATTGAGCAGATTTTAACTAACGCACCCTCGTTAAACAAATAAAACTCAACCAATGGGGCTTAAGGCCCACATTACCCACAATCCATAAATTTAATGTAAACATGAACACAGTTTGCAAATACAACACCCACGTGTTATAGTTGACCAGAATGCAGTTTCAAACAACAAGCACTTCTTGGTGTTGTTGTTGCAAAGAGACCAGAGACAAACAAATACACACCCTTGTGTGTTTCACGTTACCCCAACTCAACAAACAATCGCAAGACAAACCAAGCCAAAACCAAGACCAAATACCTACATAAATCCAACTCCATTTCGTATCCAAAACAAATAAGCGACAAACATCCTACGGGTGGTTTCCCCTTGACCGAAAGTGAACCAAACAATCCCCTTGGGTTGTTTTGGTTTTACCGAGCACACGTAAACACCCTTTTTGGGGTGGTGACCGCCGAGAGCAACACACGAGCACCCCCTTGTGACTCGTTGTTCTAAGCACACCAAACACATCCTAGTATTTCCATGTGTTATTAACCATTTGCAAATCGAAAATAAGCAGGTTTGTAACCAACTGAGATCGAAACAAAATCCAAATCTGAAACCCTACACNTCGTTGTTCTAAGCACACTAAACACATCCTAGTATTTCCATGTGTTATTAACCATTTGCAAATCGAAAATAAGCAGGTTTGTAACCAACAGAGATCGAAACAAAATCCAAATCTGAAACCCTACACGAGTTTTATAATAAATCCGAAACCAAATAACACCTTAACCTTGAACAAGAATCTATGTGAATACGTGTCAACCCAACCCACAGATTCGACTCGGCTGAGTCGTGTTGACTTAGTTTATTAACCGAACAAACACCCTTTTTAATCACGTTTTACCACACGAACGTCTATCAAAAATGTTTAATCTTGTTTTAATTCCACGAAATTATTAAGCAAAGGATCGAAATCGGTTTTTAAGCAAAGTTCAGTAAAAACGAGTTGTGATTTCGTCATACCCAAAAAGAAGAGAAGAGAGTGGTGCGACGGTGGTGATGACGACGGTTGTGGTGAGACTCGAACCAAAACGCCACCCAAAAGTCACGATCTATACCCGATCTAATTCGATCTACACGTTTCTTGACTGGATCTACACGTGTACACATCGGATCTGTCTCGCCGAAAAACTTTGGCAGCGCCGGAATAGTCGCCGGAGTTGTGTGTGTGAGGTGGGAGGTGACCAAATGATGTATGAGGTAGAAATTTTAGTTTTGGCTTTGTATATGCAAGCTTAAAACCTGCGGGGACCAAAGGTGCCAACTTTCAAAGTTTGGGACCGGCGGTGAAAGTTTTCCCAGGGACCTCTTTTGTAATTTTGGAAATCTTTCATAGAAGTGAGATTCGGGACTCATTCGGGCTCGATAACGACTGGCTTTGAACACAAAAAATTCATGCCATTGCGTTTAAAATAAATTTTCCAAAAAACGAGTATTCATACGAATATTTCCTCATAATAGAATAAAAAATCACATTAAAATATTCGTCGAGTTACGATTGTGCCGGTACGCATTGTTTGTGAGTTTTCATGTTTCACGAGATAACTTATTGTATTCGATTCAAATAAGCCCGGAAAAGTCCATAAGTGAAACTTAAGAAATAATAAATGTAATTTATCATTAAAAATCTAGTCTGGAAAATTACGGGTGGTTACAGTCTACCCTCCTTAACGGGAAATCCGTCCCGGATTTCAGTTTATGTTATCCGATAAAATGGTGTCTGGGAAGAGATGTTGGTATTCACAACCGATTTGAGCCTTACCGGATGGTAAAAGCTCCTCTTTATCTGTGAGAGAGTATTACAAAATCTTTTGGTGAAAATTTGCAGTTAGGTAAACTGATGCGACTTCAAAAACGCTCATAACTTTAGTAAAAGTTGTCTTTAGACATGGTGTGGATAAGACAATTCCACAAAGGTTACATTTAATCACCCCTTGATATGCAAAATTTAGATGAAGTTTCGCATTGAAATGAGTAAATAGTTCACAGGGTGATTGTAGAAAAGTTTATATAACGGTAGTTTGATTCATAATATCATAGCAGGACAACAAACCTGTTTATAAAATCGTTAGCGAAATGATTTGCAAAACAGTTTACAGAACAACGGGAAGAATTCGTTGTTTATAAAATAGTTATAAGGTTGAAATTTTGATTTCTTGAAGTAGCTGTAAAACATTTGTAGGGTGACCGCAAAATGGTCTCTAGAATAATCGAAAACAGTTTGTATGGTATTAGCGACACAATTTATTATTTTATAAGAGGGTAGCAAGTATAACAGGTATTCCCGAGAGACGGGTGAAGTATTTGGTGCATTTTCAAAAGAACGTGATCTGCCAAATGGGAAGTTTAGCGAGTTCAGAGTACGACTCTGAAGGAGGATGTTGATTGCTGCTAGCAGTCAGTCGGTTGGCTTAGTACTGTAGTTAGTACTTAACACGAAAGATACAATATCAATTCAATAAAGAGGTTTGAGGTAGAGGAGACTGTAATATAACCAGACTGTGATGAAAAGTATTTCCATATGAGCGGAAAAGTATAATGATTCGAAGAGTATTCCGATTCATAAAGTATTGTGATACCAGTGTGTCGTGTGTGAAAATAAACTCTCGTGATATTCGACGCTCANCATTAAAATATACGTCGAGTTACGATTGTGCCGGTACGCATTGTTTGTGAGTTTTCATGTTTCACGAGATAACTTATTGTATTCGATTCAAATAAGCCCGGAAAAGTCCAAAAGTGAAACTTAAGAAATAATAAATGTAATTTATCATTAAAAATCTAGTCTGGAAAATTACGGGTGGTTACAGTCTACCCTCCTTAACGGGAAATCCGTCCCGGATTTCAGTTTATGTTATCCGATAAAATGGTGTCTGGGAAGAGATGTTGGTATTCACAACCGATTTGAGCCTTACCGGATGGTAAAAGCTCCTCTTTATCTGTGAGAGAGTATTACAAAATCTTTTGGTGAAAATTTGCAGTTAGGTAAACTGATGCGACTTCAAAAACGCTCATAACTTTAGTAAAAGTTGTCTTTAGACATGGTGTGGATAAGACAATTCCACAAAGGTTACATTTAATCACCCCTTGATATGCAAAATTTAGATGAAGTTTCGCATTGAAATGAGTAAATAGTTCACAGGGTGATTGTAGAAAAGTTTATATAACGGTTTGTGAAACAGTTCATAGAATATCAAGAAATCAGTTTATCATTTGCATGATAGTAGCAAAACTGTAGTTTGATTCATAATATCGTAGCAGGACAACAAACCTGTTTATAAAATCGTTAGCGAAATGATTTGCAAAACAGTTTACAGAACAACGGGAAGAATTAGTTGTTTATAAAATAGTTATAAGGTCGAAATTTTGATTTCTTGAAGTAGCTGTAAAACATTTGTAGGGTGACCGCAAAATGGTCTCTAGAATAACCGAAAACAGTTTGTATGGTATTAGCGACACAATTTATTATTTATAAGAGGGTAGCAAGTATAACAGGTATTCCCGAGAGACGGGTGAAGTATTTGGTGCATGTTCAAAAGAACGTGATCTGCCAAATGGGAAGTTTAGCGACTTCAGAGTACGACTCTGAAGGAGGATGTTGATTGCTGCTAGCAGTCAGTCGGTTGGCTTAGTACTGTAGTTAGTACTTAACACGAAAGATACAATATCAATTCAATAAAGAGGTTTGAGGTAGAGGAGACTGTAATATAACCAGACTGTGATGAAAAGTATTTCCATATGAGCGGAAAAGTATAATGATTCGAAGAGTATTCCGATTCATAAAGTATTGTGATACCAGTGTGACGTGTGTGAAAATAAACTCTCGTGATATTCGACGCTCATATACACACGCAAAACTTTACCATTCTCATAATCAACATTTCAACCGGACATAATCCTATTATAACTACTCCCAGTATCGCAAAGTTCACCTCTGTGTCGGACATATGTGATCAGGCTATGTCCCACTGTCCCTGGTTGAATATAGGTGATCAGTCTATATTCACCCGAGGTTCAATGTACTTTGAAATACTCAGCTCAGTTACGCTAGTACTATGTCCCTTGCTTTTAAAAGTTGTGTAGAAAGACTAAAACAAATGTCTACACTCGAGGACGAATGATGAGATTACGTAGAGAAAAGCGCGTAACGCTACGCCAAGTACAATACATAAGCATAAGTATGTCAAAGATACTTATAGTAAATAGCGAAAATAAATTTATATACTCATCCAATAACCAAGCATGTATCTCATCAAATATAACAGCAAACTAAATAACAAATGAGGCGTCAGCTTGGTAGGCAGGCACGTGACGGTCATAGGGATAAGTTTTCATAAAAATAGTTATAGTCTAGGTTTTAAAATTACCCAGTTCTCTATAACCAAGGCTCTGATACCAATCTGTAACACCCCCAAAATCTGGTTTAGTGGAAGCATACATATTTGGGTGCTACTAAACTGGTATCACAACACAAAGTACAAGGAACGGTTTTACTTCAACCATTTGAAAGAGATTTTCATATTCAAAAGTATTTTGTTTACAACATTCCAAAAACAGTGCGGAAATATAAGCCCATAAAATAAATATAGCAGTCCCAAATACATCAGAGTCATCTATGACATGCCATGCCCTGCCAAAGCCTCCAATAGTAAGCTATCGATTTAAACCTGAAAATACATGCTAAAAGTGTCAACACGAGGTTGGTGAGTTCTTAGGTTTATAAATAGCAATTTAGTGTAAAAGAAATGTGGACCACAAGGTTTTCGCGTGTGAAAAATCGTTCACATACAAATCAAATTCAGTTCTAGTGACCTCCGCTTCACTCACAGTGACAGGAGAAACATCAGTCAAATTCAGCTTATACAGTAAATTAGCACAATTGGACCATAGCAAATAAATCAGCAAGCACACACTAATGCCGCATGCAACACTAAGCTCATCCAACCGAAACTAGACAAAAGTATGCCAAAGGCATAGGTACATAAGGGTGCCCACGAGTGATAATCCCCAATCACTCTGCAAAGTTCAACATGGTATACGTTCGCTTTGGCCTAATGTGTAGCCAACCGAACGGGGAATCACCCCCAATAGATCTATTTATATCATACGTGCTTCCCAGTAGGAATTGACGGTTAATGATAGTGGGCGAAATGGGATTCTAGCAAACTTAGGTCTTTCAGCATACAAGTGTGTAAAAAGAAGTTCAGTTTAGGTCCATGAATATAGTTTAGCATGTTTCTCACCCCAAGGTTTATAAAACAGTGCTTATAAGAAAATGGGGCTATAAACTCACATATGTATTTAAAACACTTGTGTCTATAACAAAATAATCCAGTTTGTAATGATAAATCAAGTCATGCGGTTGAATAACCGAACAAGTAATTTAGCCAAGCACATAAAGTTTTCGTGTAAACAAATCATGTGTTCAAGTAATGCAAATAATGGATTTTAGTAAAACAAACATGTATTCTCCCCCAAAACAGTTATAAAACGAGTAAAACAGGGGGTATGAACTGATGTGCGTTTTATTAGTGCAAGTTTTAAATTTATAAAGATGAATTACCGGATCTAGAAACAACACATACGAGCAAGTGTACTCGTCCATTATAGCAAGATATGATGGTAAGTCGGGATCGTTCGCAGGGATTTGTGAGTGAATCAAAGTATAAGTCTAAAAGTAAATCTCTAATGTACGCAAATAAGATAATAAGCAAATTCAATAATTTAAAAACTACACTTGTTTAGACTAGTTTTGTACTCAATGACACACATGATTGTGATAACTTTTGATAACTTGTTGGTTGTGATAATTAGATGGTGGTCTAATCTATTGTTTCTACAAGTTAAACCTTCGTCAAGATTTTAGTTCATAAAAACAAGCTTTAAGTGTAAACCAATCAATTCAAGATCAATCCAAGGTTCATAAGGTATGGTTATCTTAAACACAAGAATAAACTCCTATTATAAATCAAATACTCTTAGGAAATGGTCATTACAAAAGGTAACTCATTCATAGACAAACAAGTCTCAATTGTTTATAAACATCTAAACTTTCGTCCAATTAAAGGTTTACAAACAATCGGATTTGATGTTTTAAAAGCATTCTCATTACAATCATTCTTCTTATTTCTTTGTTTAGTCAAGAATAATTATGGTAAAAACAATCATTCATAGACAAATGATTATAACTAGTTGAATAATAACAAATCTTTCGACCCTTGAAACTATTATCAATTAGTTAACCTTGACTCAACAAATGTCACTATGAAACTTAAGGTACAATTGGTTCTTAGGATTGACTTGAAATTGAATTAAAACATGTTATCACAATCATAACTATCACTAAGCATAAAACATCATCAAAACAAGTGTAAAAAGGTTACTAGCTACTCATAGCAAACATGCAAATAAACTCAGAATATGTAATATAAGAATCCATGGTTTTAAGTCTTACAATGCTTTGAAATTGATAACAAATGACAATGTATTGATAACCTAAGTATTGGTAATGATTTCTTGAGATTTTGGCCTCCAAATGTTGCTTCTTTGGTTCTCCTAATGTTCCTGGTTCTTTCTGCACGAATTTTGCCTTCTTTGAGAGCTTGATGATGATAATAATTGAGAGTAATGATGAGAGTAATTGTTCTCTTGAATTGTGTCTTGAATGGTGTACTCTAGAGGTCCTTTTAGGCTTGTCAAATACTCCTAGCAATCAATAGGATCATAAATGCTAGAACTTGGACAACAAGACACTAAGAAGAGCCTAGAACTTTGAGACAAAAGACCAAGATTCGTGCACAAAAAGTTATAATATTTCAGCAGAAATGTCCATCCGATCGGTTGCGGGTTGCTACCGATCGGATGGGAGTGGTAATAATGGCTATCCGGTCGGTTGTATTCCAACCGATCGGATGGTAGGTTCTGGTTGATTTTGACTTTGACTTTTCTTGCGTATTCCTTCATGCACTCTCCACACTTGATTAACTCTGAACTTGGAACTTTGAAATGACAAAACTTAGGTTCTCCTTATGAAATACTTCACAGATTTGGACTTTGAGCTTGGGAATCTTCGTGTAATCGCATATACTTCATTTTCTTCACTTTTTCTTCGTTTTTCCTACATTTGGCTACATATGCTACAAAAACATACTTTGATACGATTTAGTGGCAAAAGCATATAAAAGTAACCAAATAACATGCATAAAAACACTAATAACGCTTCTAAAAACATGTTAACTTTGAGCGTTATCAAATCCCCCACACTTAAACTTTGCTTGTCCTCAAGCAAATCTAGAAGAAAACTAAATATCCACATGGTAAACAAAAGTGGTTTCTGAAAAATGTGATGAGAATCCTCCTTATACAAGTACAAGTTAGATCATCCTTGTTAAGCTTTTATAAAGGAAATAATTGAGATGTTTGACAATACCCAATGATTTTCTTGCTCGATTAACACTCCTAAAACACCTCACGAAAGAAGAATAAGATATAATTCACTTATAACACTCATATGGAGTAGCGTATATGATAAATCACACTCATTGCTCAGTCATGATCTAAATATTACCATAAGCTTGTACATGAAACAAAACTACACCGCAATGGCGTAAGCACCAAGTCTACATATCAAAGAGGTCTTTTATTCGGGTTTAGGCTAAAAAGGGTTAGTGAAACCTTCGTGCAAGTATCTTGTGTAAATCATAGTAGATCACTGCCGCGAATCTTTGGGTTTACCAAAAACTCGGATGGTCACTACTTGTCAATACACTCAATAAATACACTAAGTTAAAGGGTATGGATAAGACATGGGATTATTGAAAGGTAAGTGATGTTTAAGAATATACAAGCTAGTCCAAGTCGATGGATCGAGTGTTATTAGCTTTTCTTCCTTGAATCATAACCTCGTACTCTTTGAGAACTTCATTCTTTCGCGATAAATGCTTTATTTCATAGCTCATTGGCTATACATAACACTATAAATATCANATAACTATATACATAACACTTTGAAACATTCGTCATCATACATATTGTGATGACTAAAATTTACTTGCTTCAATCGTTGATTCCTGAATTTCCACTTTCTCCATTCTTTCTTCATGATTCATAATATACTTCTTCATAAAGCTAACAACTCACCAAGACTTGACTAAGGGTAAGGCTAGGCTAAAAAGTGTAAAATCTTTTTGTATTTTTATGGTTTTAACAAAAGAAAATGAAAAGGCTCAGAAGGTGTAACTAGGGGTATCTAGCGTTAAAGATGAACGCTAACAAAAGGGTTCATAATTGGAAATTAACTAATCAGTGTGACTAGCTAACAATCAATAAGGAAGGCTATTTGGTTAAAATCCTAAGGTTGCCTCTTATCATGTATGTATTCTTATATTACAAAAGTGTAATCTCACAACGGTCTCGTAATGATTTACAAGTACAAGTTCAAGAATAAATAAAATCACC
>LBNU01009759.1:6914-29131 GCA_014162995.1 Artemisia annua | reverse complement strand
TTGAGATTTTGGCCTCCAAATGTTGCTTCTTTGGTTCTCCAAATGTTCCTGGTTCTTTCTGCACGAATTTTGCCTTCTTTGAGAGCTTGATGATGATAATAATTGAGAGTAATGATGAGAGTAATTGTTCTCTTGAATTGTGTCTTGAATGGTGTACTCTAGAGGTCCTTTTAGGCTTGTCAAATACTCCTAGCAATCAATAGGATCATAAATGCTAGAACTTGGACAACAAGACACTAAGAAGAGCCTAGAACTTTGAGACAAAAGGCCAAGATTCGTGCACAAAAAGTTATACTTCTCAGCAGAAATGTCCATCCGATCGGTTGCGGGTTGCTACCGATCGGATGGGAGTGGTAATAGTGGCTATCCGATCGGTTGTACTCCAACCGATCGGATGGTAGGTTCTGGTTGATTTTGCCTTTGACTTTTCTTGCGTATTCCTTCATGCACTCTCCACACTTGATTAACTCTGAACTTGGAACTTTGAAATGACAAAACTTAGGTTCTCCTTATGAAATACTTCACAGATTTGGACTTTGAGCTTGGGAATCTTCGTGTAATCGCATATACTTCATTTTCTTCACTTTTTCTTCGTTTTTCCTACATTTGGCTACATATGCTACAAAAACATACTTTGATACGATTTAGTGGCAAAAGCATATAAAAGTAACCAAATAACATGCATAAAAACACTAATAACGCTTCTAAAAACATGTTAACTTTGAGCGTTATCAAATCCCCCACACTTAAACTTTGCTTGTCCTCAAGCAAATCTAGAAGAAAACTAAATATCCACATGGTAAACAAAAGTGGTTTCTGAAAAATGTGATGAGAATCCTCCTTATACAAGTACAAGTTAGACCATCCTTGTTAAGCTTTTATAAAGGAAATAATTGAGATGTTTGACAATACCCAATGATTTTCTTGCTCGATTAACACTCCTAAAACACCTCACGAAAGAAGAATAAGATATAATTCACTCATAAAACTCATATGGGGTAGCGTATATGATAAATCACACTCATTGCTAAGTTATGATCTAATTATTACCATAAGTTTGTACAAGAAACAAAACTACACCGTAATGGCGTAAGCACCAAGTCTACATATCAAAGAGGTCTTTTATTCGGGTTTAGGCTAAAAAGGGTTAATTAACTTAAATGCAAATACCTCGTGCCCAACACAATAGATCGCTGCCACGAATCTTTGGGTTTTCCAAAAACTCAGATGGTCACTACATGTCAACACACTTAATAAATACACTAAGTTAAAGGGTATGGAAAAGACATGGGATTATTGAAGGGTAAGTGATGTTTAAAAATATACAAATTGGTCCAAGTCGATGGATCGAGTGTTATTAGCTTTTCTTCCTTGAATCATAACCTCGTAGTCTTTGAGAACTTCATTCTTTCGCGATAAATGCTTTATTTCATAGCTCATTGGCTATACATAACACTATACATGTCAAACTAACATTTTTTTTTACATGCAAATAAACTCACTATATACATAACACTTGGAAACATTCGTCATCATACATATTGTGATGACTAAACTGTACTTGCTTCAATCGCTGAGTCCTGAATTTCCACTTTCTCCATTCTTGCTTCATAATATACTTCTTCATAAAGCTAACAACTCACCAAGACTTGACTAAGGGTAAGGCTAGGCTAAAAAGTATAAAATCTTTTTGTATTTTTATGGTTTTAACAAAATAAAATGAAAAGGCTCAGAAGGTGTAACTAGGGGTATCTAGCGTTAAAGATGAACGCTAACAAAAGGGTTCAAAATTGGAAATTAACTAATCAGTGTGACTAGCTAACAATCAATAAGGAAGGCTATTTGGTTAAAATCCTAAGGTTGCCTCTTATCATGTATGTATTCTTATATTACAAAAGTGTAATCTCACAACGGTCTCGTAATGATTTACAAGTACAAGTTCTAGAATAAATAAAATCACCGGCACACTCATAACAAAAGATTCGAGCACAAAAGATGTAAGCTCGTTATGAACAGGCTAAAATCCTCACAATTTGGTGGAAAGGGTTATAATGTGTGCTAGCAAATGTTATCGATCCAAAAGTGGACTGCAATATTAATCGGGACACATCTCAATTCTTTCAAAATTACTGATTTTTCCAGTGGATAAATCCAGTTATTCTAATAAATTATTCCTAAAAGTGTGAAAACAACTAGATTATAAGGACAAACAAAATTTAAAAATTAGCTCGATATAACAATTAATTTCTTATTTACCTACTCACCCCCTCACACTTAAGTTAAGCATTGTCCTCAATGTGATAAACGAACTTAAAAAGTATGAAAGTAGGGAAATAAGAAAATAAACCATGATTTCAGCTTTTATTCTTCTGTCCAATCGTCTATTTCCTTGAAATCGATACCTGCAATTTATTAAAAAAAACAAAAACAAACAAACAAAAAGCATTGCATTTTATTCAAAGAAGTGACACACCCCCACACTTAAGTTTAACCAAGTGGTAAAACTTTGGGTTGTAGACACTGAAAATTAAAACATTTAAAATAAACACACGGGTTGCCTCCCGAGAAGCGCTTGTTTTATTAACGTGTCCTCAGCCGGACTCAAACTTCGAACAGTTTATGTGGGTGTAGTGTTATTCTTCCTCTTGGGTATATACACCACATTTCCTATCACAATTCCCTCCCCCGTTTCATCTATATTTTCCAATGCAACTTTTTCCCATGCTCTAGGAAGAGCATCATAGATAAAACCAGTATTGTGTGTCCAAGGAACCATGTCCTTGTGTGGAGCCATGAATGTGATAGCTTCATATTCAGATTCAAATGGAATTTCTTCATTAGAAATCAAGTTTAATTGCTCTTTATCATAATAGAGTTTAATTCGATGCCCATTTACAATGAAACTTCCACCTTGTTTGTCATAAAGTTCAACATAACCTGATGGAAATCCATGTTTCACTACATATGGTCCGAACCATTTTGGCTTGAGTTTCGGAGCTTTAAACTTATATTTCATGTTGAAGAGTAGAACCTTATCTCCAGCTTTGAATTGTTTTCGAATTCTTAGCTTTCTATCGTGGTAAGCTTTGGTTCTTGCTTTGTATAGCTTAGAGTTTTCATAGGCTTGAAGTCTTAACTCATCGAGTTCATGCAGTTGCAAAAATCTCTTTTCTCCAGCTATTTTCAGATCAGGATTACAGCTTCTCAATGCCCAATAAGCACGGTGTTCGAGTTCGAACGGCAAATGACATGTTTTCCCATACAAAAGTCTGTACGGTGTTGTACCAATTGGTGTTTTATAAGCCGTACGAAATGCCCATAGAGCGTCATCTAATTTCCTTGACCATACGGCAGGATTGTCCTTAACCGTTTTTTCAAGTATTCTTTTTATAGCTCTATTTGTATTTTCAACTTGATCACTAGTTTGTGGGTGATAAGCTGTAGCAAAACGATGATGAACTCCATATCGTTTCATTACTTTCTCCATTTGTTTATTGCAGAAATGAGATCCTTTATCGCTTATTAAAGCTTTAGGAATTCCATAGCGAGCGAAAAGCTTTTTGAGAAAGTTAACAACAACTCGTGCATCGTTAGTAGGAAGAGCTTCAGCTTCTACCCATTTTGAAACATAATCGATTGCAACGAGGATATATTCGTATTTGTGTGATTTAGGGAAGGGTCCCATAAAATCAATTCCCCAAACATCGAATATTTCGCAGACTTGAATGCTCTTTTGAGGCATTTCATCTCTACGAGAAAGGTTACCAAACTTTTGGCATGCATCGCAGTTTTGAACGAGAGTATATGCTTCTTTGAAAATTGTAGGCCAATAAAATCCAGCATCAAAAACTTTTTTAGCTGTAGTGGAAGGACCATAATGTCCCCCAGTTGGGCCATGATGACATTCATCAAGAATTTTTCTTGTTTCGGTACCCGAAACACATCTTCTTATCATTCCATCCTTGCACATTTTGAAAAGATAAGGTTTCTCCCAATAGTAGTGTTTTAGTTCCGAAAAGAACTTACTACGTTGGTAGTGACTCATCCCTTTTTTAAGAATATCTCCTGCAAGATAATTTGCGTAATCTGCAAACCATGGTACTTCTTCATCATCATCTTTATCAATCAACATGAGAGTTTCATACAGAAAATAATCGTTAATTTCATTTTCTTTTAATTCTTCCAAATTTGGATTCTCTAGACGTGACAGATGATCAGCTGCAAGATTTTCTGCTCCTTTCTCATCTTTTATTTCGATGTCGAATTCTTGGAGTAGTAAAATCCATCTGATAAGACGCGGTTTTGCATCTTGTTTGGTAAACAGATATTTGAGTGCGGAATGATCTGTAGAAACTATCGTTTTTGAAAGCACGAGATAAGATCTGAATTTGTATAATGTACGCAAATAAGATAAAAAGCAAATTCAATAATTTAAAAACTACACTTGTTTAGACTAGTTTTGTACTCAATGACACACATGATTGTGATAACTTTTGATATCATGTTGGTTGTGATAATTAGATGGTGGTCTAATCTATTGTTTCTACAAGTTAAACCTTCGTCAAGATTTTAGTTCATAAAAACAAGCTTTAAGTGTAAACCAATCAATTCAAGATCAATCCAAGGTTCATAAGGTATGGTTATCTTAAACACAAGAATAAACTCCTATTATAAATCAAATACTCTTAGGAAATGGTCATTACAAAAGGTAACTTATTCATAGAAAAACGAGTCACAATTGTTTATAAACATCTAAACTTTCGTCCAATTAAAGGTTTACAAACAATCCGATTTGATGTTATAAAAGCATTCTCATTACAATCATACTTCTTGTTTCTTTGTTTAGTCAAGAATAATTATGGTAAAAACAATCATTCATAGACAAATGAGTATAACTAGTTGAATAATAACAAATCTTTCGACCCTTGAAACTATTATCAATTAGTTAACCTTGACTCAACAAATGTCACTATGAAACTTAAGGTACAATTGGTTCTTAGGATTGACTTGAAATTGAATTAAAACATGTTATCACAATCATAGCTATCACTAAGCATAAAACATCATCAAAACAAGTGTAAAAAGGTTACTAGCTACTCATAGCAAACATGCAAATAAACACAGAATATTTAACATAAGAATCCATGGTTTTAAGTCTTACAATGCTTTGAAATTGATAACAAATGACAAGGTATTGATAACCTAAGTACTGGTGATGATTTCTTGAGATTTTGGCCTCCAAATGTTGCTTCTTTATATATATATATATATATATATATATATATATATACACATATGTATATATATATATATATACATATGTATATATATATATATATATATATATATATATATATATATATTTACTTCTCATTGCCCCGTCATTGCCATGTAATTGTTATTAGCCGCCATGTCATCGCATTTTGGCCATGTAATCAATTTTTTTTAATTAATTTTGTATTTTTTCTAATTAATTTCGTATCCATGTCATCACATTTATTCATAAAATTCGCATGCCATTAATTGAATTTAACAAGTTTAAATCAGGATTTTTAAAAAAATTGACACTTGCAGGATTTGAACCTAGGTCTTGGCATCCACACATAAATGCTTCAACCATTGGACCAGGCAAGATTTTATGATAGACATTTGAAAACAATAATGACATGCTTAAATTGATCTCAATGCCCTTATCAAACATATAAACCTACGTAAAAAAATAATGTCATTCACACACGTTCATTCTCAAAACCCTAACCCTAATCCCGTAACGCAAATGTAATCTGTATTTTTCTCCAGATACGACCTTAATCTCATTATCATGTAATAATCATAGTCCCTACTTCTGCATCACAATTAAGAGAATTAAGGGTTTCAAGACTTGGAGATAGAGTATCATCCATTAAAAGGCCATCATCAAATCAACTCGTCATCTTCTTTGTTTTGTTTTTTTCCATGTGCCTTTTCTTTTTTGCAGGTTAGTTTTACAGTGTTTATGTTGCATTATAGACTTTCAATTCTATCAATGATTGGACTCACAGCCAAAGCAACAATCCATGGTATAAGGAAAATAGGTAACACTACCACACTTATGAATAACCTAATGGTACAACATTCTGTCCTTTTTCCTATAGGAGCTTATGATACTTAAGTAAATGCGGTGTTGGAAGATGCTCCACTGGACGAGAGGGGAATTCTAGGTCATCAGGTTACGTTTCACACTGATGTAGAAGATATCCCCCCCCCCCCATAACAAAGTTGATGATGAGGTAGGTTATTCATTGTTTTAAAAGTGTAATCCTATGTGCACTTGAAAGAATGATTGACTAATATTACTTTACATTCTTATTTGTATTTTCACTTTCGCTTTATCTCTAAATACATCATGTCATTATATTGAGTAAACTTGTGCCTCTGGAGTAGAATTATCACGCTGAATGAACTGCCTCTAACAACAAGGCTTCAGGATTGTTCGTATATTCGGCAATCTTAGCCTTTACCTTTTAAATCTGGCACATTTTCAATAAAAAAAATACTCTGTATGTAAAATACGACAAAGATACATTACAAGAGATAAAATGGAAACAAGGGCCCTGTTCGTTAACCTCCCAATCCTTGAAAGCTTGAACAAGTTTTGCCTTCTCTTGGACATTTGTAACTTCATGATTTTACTATTAAAGCGTAATCTGTTGATTCGTTTCAGTAACTTCATGAAACAATGAGCTTGACTTTTGTAATTTCATGATGTTGCTTCTAGCAGCTACATTCATTATGTTAGTGGCGTTAGGATTAAGCTTCTTTTATGAGCTGGCCAGCTTATTGAGATTTGGGAATGCCAATAAGCCTTTTTTTTGGCTTACCCATTTGAGCTTATGGCTTAAATAAGCCATAAGGTTAAGTGGATAAGCTAATAATCCCAAAACAGTGAGCTTATTGGCTTTCCTAAATCTCAATATGCCGATAAGCCCATAAACTAAGCTAACCCAAACACCCCCTAAAAGTATTTGTGGACTTATGAGCTTATTTGTTTTCAGCTCATTTTTCATAAGCCCCATTTTTTGGCAGGTATAATTGTAATAGCTTTTATTTGACGTGATTTTGAATATTTAAGTTTGTTCAGTTTGAATATTTTGGTTTGATAGTGAGAAAGTAACATAGAAATTGATTGAATGACCTTAATATGATGTTGCATAATTAGAACTATATAATTGTTGGACTGTTTTTTATAACCTTGACTAAGTTTATAACCATGCTAATAGTTAATTTTTGTTTATTATTCTCTAAATCTTTTGTTTCAAGTGGTTCCATATCAGTTACGAAGATTATAAATCTAGATGATCACATTGCATTGGCCTGTGCTGGACTTAAATCAGATGCTCGCGTTCTCATTAACAAGCCACATATCAAGTGCCAGAGCCATAAGCTTCCTGTTGAAGATCCATTGAACGTAAAGTATATCACACGATCTATTGCTGGTCTTCAACAAAAATACACACAAAGTGGAGGTGTCAGGCCATTTGGGCTCTCAACTTTGATTGTGGGATTTAATCCCTATACAAATGTTCCATCACTATATCAGACAGATCCTTCAAGGATGTTTTATGCTTGGAAAGCTAATGCCAGTGGTGCCGAAACTCCAATTCGATGAGGGAATTTTTGGAAAAGAACTACAAGGAAACCTCTGGGCAAGAAACAGTCAAACTTACTCTCCGTGTTCTGCTTGAAATAAGTGTCGATAAATTGTCTTACTAGCTAATTTGTATGCCGTTTTGCTAACGCTGCATGTTATATGATGCCGATACAATGATCTTGACAGCATCTCTAATGTGAGTCCTTTTACATCATTTATTGTTTTTTTTTAAAGTTGCAGCTGGTAGTAAGTTTCTAATATAACATCATTGGGGTGTTATTTGCATATAACAGTCACATGGATACTAAAATATCTGAGTGATGATCCCAAACTTTTAGATGCTGTTAAGGTAAGATTCTAAGCCCCTCACACACTAGAATTCACTATTTAGCTGTAATCCGCAATGCCAAACAACCCTTCACACACAATAACTCACTATTATATTTAAGATGTTTGACTACATAAACACTACATTCATGTAAATTTCAATTAGTAATCCAACTTTAAGGTGTTAAGTGCGGCATTATTGAATAATGTACAGGCTCAACTTAGGCAGGCTGATCAAGTATTAATAAAGTATGTGTTTCAAACTTTTCTTCCGGTATTGACAAAAACCAAAGACAACCAAGTGCATTCCTTACTTGAAAACACACAGTCCCCCGAACTAACCAAATAACCTTTTTAGCATCACAGGCTGGACGGGTTTGATAACGGGTCAACAGAGGTACTTATTGCTTAAGTCAAAATAAACAAGGCCACGTTTTAACTTTCGTTTTTAAGACACTTTCTATCTCTTAAAAGTACATAATTTGTGTTTGAAAAATCTGTCCAAAACCGTATTAGTAATTATGATACACATTTAGTTATAAACGGCTCAACTTTGGTTGACTTTATCTTAAACCGATCTGATTAAAAGGAAACCATAATGGGTCAAATGAGTTAAAAGTAAACCAAAACGTCTATTTGCTAACGATTACAACCTACCTGATCATTTTAGTTCAAAGTTTTTTTAGATATAAGCATGGAATGTAGGATACTATTATGATGTCTTTGTTATAGTTAGTGGAGACAAAAATAATGTCTTCTGTATGCACGGCTTCGAGGGTTAGGACTTGAGACCTTCCATCAGATATTGAAGAGCACGGATGGGATCAATTTACGTGACTATGACACATGCACCGTCTTGCTTCATGGCTGCACCACAGCCATTTCTTCCGTCTCACTCATAGCACACTACTGCAATTCTGCAACCTTTCTGGCAATCATGACAGTAGTTCTGCATTTTCAGATGTGGAATGCTGACATTCTTGGTCCAGTTATGCTTTTTGGTCTAAACAAAGGGAAAAGAGACTTATCATAGCAGAAATGATCTTATAAGGTTTTTAACTTTTCAATGTTAAATGACTATCTTTAAGTGTTTCGCTTTTTCTTGAACATTACATGATTGATCAGGTTGGATTAAAGGCTAAATTCTAAGTCTTCACTCGCTTAGTGGAAGTTCATGTGTCGAATGGGTTCAAGGTTCTTATGTGGTTCAAAAACAACCACTTACTTGGTATAAGGTACGTAATCACACTAGCAATAATCACTTTTTTGTGTTTGGATATGCCGCTAATGTTTCTAATAAGCTGTTGATTTTTTATTTTGCTGGAGTCTTTTTAACTACAAGCCAAAAGGTAAGTTACCCGGTATCTTGGTTACATTATAATTAACCTTACTCAATACTCATGATATTTTACTTCTGTAATAACGTTGAAGATTTTATTTGCCATGCTAGATATTAAATAAAGATAATTTGTGTTTGATGAGCTGTCTCACTAATTGATTAGTTGCTTCTATAATCGTAAATTTGAGACAATTCCATTGTTTGAGCTTTATGACAACGTTCAGGTAAGCAGATTTTTTCCCTCTTTTTTTGGGTGGATTTAAACCCTATGGGTCGATATTTTTGGAGGATATAGCTTGAAGGATGTTTTTCAGTAGAATTGTGGTTTTATGCATTGCTGATGATCAAACTGGTGTCTTTTATTGTTCATTAGCCTGTCTTAACAGTTTAATCAAGTTAACGTATGTACTGTGTGTAAGAAGCATTAGAGGATTGAGTTTTTTAGATGTCATGTTCGAGCGTCGTAACATATTTTGATACTTTAGATGTTCCAAGTGTTAAAGATTGGTGTATTTGTTACAAATTAGTTGAGAACGTCAAGTCTGTGTTTGAATAACAGCATTTCTCATTTCTATTGCATTTGCAGCTCTTCAAATTTCAGTGATCAGTTAATGAGCACGTCTGGTCGCCGTTTAAAAAAATAAAAAAATGAGCACGTCTTTTCAGTTGCTGCAAAATAAACTTGTCGTGCATAATACAGAAAACGTCATATTCTACAATTTCAAGCTAACTCTTATTACATCATCTCTTTTGTTATTGATCTCATGAACCATCACACAAAAAGTCTCCGAGTATTCATTTCACATGATATAGATAAAACGTTACCCGGATTGACCCATTCATAAGTAAATGAGTTGAAGTTGTCTCCTCGACCGTATATTATAAGAAGGGATTATTTTTGTAAGCGAAGAAGAAGAGGTGGCGATGGTATTTAAAGAATGAAGTGAAGATGTTAAACGAACTGGAGATAGTCGCGCGACTCACATGTTGGACTTAATGGTTAAGTAAGTATTTAATTAAGAATGCAAATTTCACTGTAATTTTATAACAAGTAACAGGACTGAATGTTGACTAATTCTTTTTGTACAACCATCCATCTCTTCGTGCGCCATACACCTTGGCCTGACTCCTTACTTCTGAATGACCCTTTTGATGTTGGTGTAAATGCCCAATATACCAAGAGTTTCAGAAACATGTAAAGAGCAACGAGCCAGTTGATGTTGGTCCTTTTTTTTCTCTGGCCAGGTTTGCAGCATTTAGTGGTGCTGTGAGTTGATGTTGGTGTTTTTTTTTCTTTTTTTTTCAGGTGCCTAGACATGGATGTGAGTAGCGAGTATGCCTTGAAACTAAGACATGAAATTAAATAACAATTTGTTGAGGTGAGCACTAATCGTTACTAACTTTGTTGCTCAGATGACCCCTACTTCTCCATATACCTTGTGGTTTCATTTATCACATGCAACCATATACTGACGTTATAAACTACCTACAATGCGGACATATAGAAAAAAGCCACTCACTGGTGACACTTAGTACACAAAAAGTGCACAATTTGTTTTCTACAACAATTTTTCTTCCATTTTTTAGTTGTCAATTTGCTGTTATATTATTATAACTACAAATATGTGATATCCATTCATTTGTATACTTTCTCTTACATCTGAAATCAACACACTCAGTATGTAGCTTCACAAAGCACGTGACGCACTCGAGCCTTTCAAAGAAGAGCTCTTTACTCATCGAGCAGAGCTTCAAGCTTAATATGAAGCTAAGGATATCCTAGAAGGTGAGAATGCCCAAACTTTAACAAACTGTTTTGTCCCAAGTGTAAGGTTACGTGGCATTCGGGGATCTGTTGTAGTGATTTTCAAAGCTTGAAAAAGGGTGAAAGAGATTCGACTGATATTATGTTGATGGATCTTGCCAAGAATAAGAAATGGAAGAGGTGCCCAAAATGCAAGTATTCTTTGCACATTGCTTGCATGTTAATTTCAACGCTTTTAAATTTGTTTTGAATAAAACGATTGAGGTTGTTACCATTTGTGTGTTTTACTAACTACATGATAATTATATATGTTGTTGCAGGTGGTATGGGTGTGGAAAAAAAACATAAGGGAAGTCATCAATTTAATTAGTGTTAATTCGCTTAAATTTCTTTCAAGATATATCAAGCAGACAGCTGCAACTCCTGTTATCCAATGTTCTCTTCGCGTACGTGACATTTCCTTCAAAAATGATTTTTTTTCCTTCTGCGTTTGTTGGTTGCTTGATCAGAACTGAACGAGAAAAGCATTGTTTTGTTTTGCTGAATATCATCTATATACGTATATAGATGATATACATACTTAGTGCATGTGGAAATTTAGATAGAATTACAATGCCATATATTATCTAAAGATATCTTTTTAGGATAATTTATATGGAAATAATTATCATCAGTTGTATAGAGTGTAATATGGTTCTTCCATCATTTATAATTAGGACTCAATGCATTTGCACTCAATTATAACGGGCTAATGTTTGATATTCCAAAATTTATTAGCAATTGAACTATTATGGGTACTTGCAAGTTAAAGTTCGCAGATGGTCAGACAAAAATGACATATTGACGTAGCAGGGAGGAAGGCAGTCAGGGCTACACGATATCTATCATTCGCAACAGGTGCGCTCGGCTCGCTAACAGAAAAAATATGTCAACGGATACATTATAGTCATGCCGCCCTCGGGATGAACACATAAGAAATAACTGGAGTATAAAAGAAGCTGAGTATCCGGTTACATATGGATACAAACTAAAATGCTAAAATTACAAGTCACTGCCCGCCCATCGGGCGGCTTTCGAAGACTAGTCTATGTGTGTCGGTATATATCATTCATATAGTGCATATATACGTAGCCGTATAGTAGCTACTATCATATAGGTATACTAATATTCCTAGTTATATAGTCAGGGTACTAGGGCTATAGGTACGTATATATATGAGAAATTCCAAAAGGGACTTTTTCTTGTTCAATTTTTCAAAAGGATACAAAACCAACATGTTTTCCCAATTTGGTCATGTGCTAACGTGCGAATGTGCGATTCCATTAGTATTTTGACACGTGTCCCAGACAAAGAGGACTATACCAATCATTTGCAGGCCCACCAACTATCAATTGTACCCACGTGTCTTTTGACTTTTATAAACAAATGTGCGAATTGCAAATGTGTGAATATGCGAATTTCGGCTGCCCATGTGCCAAGATTTTTTGGAAAAGAACAACATATCTAAAAAAGATTTTTGATTTTGATTGATTTTTTAAATTATTTGCAATTAATTAATAGAAACGACCATTATTCTACTTCTTGATGCTCATGAAATATTAAATATAAAAACAACCAAGATCCAACTACCAAGATCCAACTGACGCAAGCCTTTTTTTTTAATCCATGTTAAACTAACTAACTTTATTACAATGGACTCATAAACTAAATATAAAAAACAGTAATATGTGGTTAATGAATGAGCGAGATGCGTAGTGTTCGTCTCCGGCATGTGATACGCACCCTCTTTACCAATCAAGACAAATAGTATGATACACAAACCATTTATTAGTTGTTGATAACCGTGTCGAAAAATAGGCGGCCAGGTGACAACGTCGGCTTCAAGATTTGGACGCCAAAGTTAAGAAGATGACTGGCTGCCATAAATCCGAAAAAAAAAGAGATGGAGCTTCTTTGCGGCAGCGGTTTGTAGATGACTGGAAAAAGAGAGTTGTCGGAATTTTTTGATGAAATGAGGCTCATGTACGTTTTCTCAGATTTAACTACGGTTATGAGTGATCCAAATGGGTTATGGGGAGAAAGTCAAATATGAGGCGGCTAGGGTTTAATAATAAAACCAAAAAGAAAGATTAACATGGGAGCTTTGAAGAGAGAATGAGGGAGGTTTTAATATGTCAAATAATGAAATAATAGAAACGTACAATTGAGAAATATTAGGATAGCCAGTTACCCAAAATACCCCGTTGACTAAATAATTACATTTTCCTTTTCTTAATTACATTTTCCTTTTCGTAACTTTCAAACGAGAACCATTTTAACTATAAGAATTGCGAAAACCACTTTTGTCCAATCAGAATTTAGTTAATTGATTTCTTATTATTTTATTTAACTAATAGCGTAGGGGCATATATGTAATTTGCCAAATATTTCATTAAACATGATTTTTATTCATTAATCCTGATCTTTTTCAAATTCAGAATTCCCTACAATCATGGAATTGATTTGCCCCTACGTTTTATTTATTTTTTTCTTCCAGATCTTCTTTTTCATTTGTGTGAAACAAATCCTAAATCAATTTAAACATCATATCAAACACACAATTTTTTATACATTACGCAAGATCAAAAGCCGATGTAATATCTGAAGTTCGTTCAATTGAAGGAAAAGGTACATTTTTTTGCTGCTTAATCAATTTTATGATAATAGAATGTATTGAAAAAACTTGAAAAGTAATGGCGCACTATACTATTCGTATGAACATATATGTTGTTTGGATGACCGGTATCTCCGTTGATCATCAGAATGTTTTCATGTTCAATCAAATCAAAAAAGATGATTAAACAAAAAAATATAATAATATAGATTAACAAGGAAGTTAGATATGAAAACCATCATTTTTCTAGTTAAATACGGAATCGAATATTCCAATATCACCGAGTCTATTAGCCCTTTTGTTTTATTCAATTAAAAAGTGTAGGCATTATAGTTTTTATCAATTAAATAATGCAGCCATTTTAATTCCATGAAACTGTTATCATATTACAATTTACTAGTTATAATGCCCACGCACGCGCGTGGTTTTTTCTAAAATTTTCATTAATGTACTTTTATTTATTAAAAAACAAATAGCTTATTTTTTTTAATTATGATTATTAATTTTAATTTATAAATACATGATGGTGGAACATGATTGTTCGATGTAGTTACAATAGTATACATAAATTAAATTTAGAGTTTAAGATCAAATAAGGGAAAGAACTACGTATGCTACTACTAATAAATGCATAAGATAAGTTTTTGCAATGATTCAATCAAAGAAGATGAATGAAATAAGTTGTGACATCATTAGCACTAATGTAAGTACAATATGTACACCATTAACAAACTTGTTGCCTAATGTAAGTACAAAAGTTAAAGACTCGTGAACAAAATGCTAGAACTGATCAGGCCAAAATATATCAAATCGCGATCCAATCTTTCTGCAAAACCGAATTATTCGGAAAACCCAAGTACACTTGATTACAGATTAGCACACCAGTCATGATCATCTTATATATACATGCCCTCGAAAATTATACCGAATATTGCAGCCCCTTCATTAAAGTATCAGTTAAAAAACAATTACTCTTCAATGGTACAGATGAACCCAAACAAATCAAACAACAACTTCATAAACTTAGAAGAAAATGCTCACTCAGAAAGCTCTTTAACACCAGTGTCACAACCATTTGCTAACCTATTCATCCAAAATGTATCATTATATACCTCAAGTCGATGCATGTAAAATTATCACTCAATCTAGTCCCCACAAATGGTATAAGTGCTAAATAATATGCAAATAAACTTCAAAAGGAAAGAACTTGAAATTAAACTTTTAATTAACTTTATTTAGAAAAAATAATGGCAATCACAAAAAGGCAAATGACACACCAAGTTTCTCACAAAACTCATCGCAACATGATTGTGATTACTGAAAGTTTTAGTGCATAAAAAAGGAGGTAGAAGGATTGTAGGAAGAGCGGTGTGACGACAGGTGAATTCCAAAAATAAAGACATACCTATTGCGGATGATTATTATCAGGCGCCACAGATTTACCTTTAGATTCAATGTCAGATTCTTATATCTCATCCAAACCAGAAAGAGAAGGAAGAAGAAAAAGATGAGACATTAAACATATAAACATAAATTCAACACTCAAACAAATTCTGATTAAACCCACAATCAAAATACATCAACAAATAATGATGCAAATCATAAATCATCTCTATCTGTAACCAAAAACATGAAACCATACTTACAAACCATAAAGTCATAAAAGCACCATCACTCTAGTCATCAAAATAAACACATAATTTAATGAAACCTTTTAAAAACGCTCATTATATTAAAGATACCGTAACCTTGTGAGAATTTAAAGCCAATCATACTTGTTGTTTTGAGACGCATAAACAAAGCAAAAATTCAAAAACCACACTCGAGGAAATTTGCTTCATGTTGGTCGTTGTATGTTATTAACTCTGCAATTGATCGTAGTGCCTTGATCACAAAATCCTATGACAAAATAAAGAAAATTAAGTCGATGAAAACAAAGCAATAAACAAATCAACGCAATCAGAACAACAATGCAACATAAAAAACAGGATTATCAATCTATTACCTTGTTAACATCAATAACAAATTGAATTTTCATCAGTTGGCCAGTTAAATATTTGCAGCAAAAGCAAATCAATTGCTGGTCAATTGAATATCTACGACTATTACTTCCTTTATTGCACACTACCAACAATATTCTAACTTTATCCAGAGAAATATAGCTTGATTCGTAGTAAAAGATACATAACTTCAATTTTATATAATCCTATATCAATTTAAAATGTCTACCCTGCCAAGATTTAAAAAAATAATAATAATAAAAAAAAATAAAAAAATAAACAAACTAATATTAGATTATCGCCACTCTAATTGTTTTCCCTCCTATCATAATATTTCTTTGCCATAAAGCTAATTCATCTAATCATCTACATCCTTCTGAGTGTATGCATCTTCGCAATCTATTTTCCTAATTTGTTCATAGCATTGGACATTTATAGTTTTGGCATGCAATATCATAAGTAACATTCTTATTAGTGATCTATTTTACTTCAAAAAATGTTGTTGCTCAAATATGCTTGATCATCAAAGAGCTTATATCCAGTTTTGAACCACAAAATTAACAGTTCCAGAACCATAATATTCAGCACTTTCAAACTAAAGAGTGACCAACAACTTAGAAACAGTACCTATTTCCTGTTGGCGGTCTTCAACCTTTTTTCTCACCATCACTTTACGAACATAAACTAACACACATATTTACCCAAAAACCTAAACTTAACAACCCTTAATAATTCACAACTTTAGAATACAACCGATAAAACCAAGATAAAAAAAAAATTAGGGTTGAAGCACATATACATTACATTAATATCAATTCTGAAAATACACAAATAATAAGCAAATCAAATAAAAAAAATACCTGGGTGGGCGAAGTAAATAAGTATATTTAAAATCTTTAGATATTTGTCAAGATCCCTAAAGATGATAGGCATTAGAAGTCACCTTGTTGTTTGTCTTTGATCTGGGTGGGTAAATCGAATATTGTGTCCAAGAAATCACTTTTTTGGCTTTCATTCGATTGTGATTTTTAGTACATGAGTTTTTCTGTTTTTGGAATGAGGTGTGTCCAATGGGATTCACATATACTTACTCCGCTCTTTTCATATAATTTTACTACTTGGTCCAAAAGTTTTAATAATTGAATTTGAGGTACATGTGTATTTTCTCTTTTTTTAACACATCTTTGATATAAAAACGATTTTATAGATATTTTTCCAAATAAAGAAATATTTAAGTTTGTTTTATTAAAAAACTTTTAAAAAAATAATTAAAAATTATTCAATTATTACTTAATAAGGAATGAATTGATTTTTTTGAAATGAAAAATTCTCAATAGGGGTTTTGTTTTATTAGGAAAAAGATTTTGTGCTTCATGTTTTTGACCAAGACTTTTCTTACGAAACTGTTTCATATGATTCAACTGGGCTTTTGATGTAAGCCAAACTTTTTTCTAATATAATGTATGTGAAACGAAACTGTTTTCTATGCTAATGTATGTGGAACGAAATTGTTTTCTATGCTTTATCTTATGTGAAACTACACAACTGATGCATACATTAGCAATGAACACACCGTAAATAGAAATATATTTCACATATGTGTTTTATAGCTAGTATAAAATCAATGAAAGAGGTGTGCATACATGTTTATGGCTAGTAAATATTTAATATAAAATCAATGAAATAGATGCATACATGTTCAAAACATATATGTTTTTCAACATGTATGTTCAAAACATGTATGTTTTAAACATGTATGTTTTAAAAAATGATTGCTTATAAATGGAATGCTTAAAACATCTATATATATATAAAGAATGAGTTCCCCCTATTGAATGTGAGCATTAATGTCATAAGCTAAGAAACTCAAATATGTAGTTTAAGCTAATGAGTTTAATACATGTGGAGCTTATTTTGAAGCTTTTAAGAGCTTTTAAGATGAAATGTCATGAGTTCCATGTTTTAATGTTAACATTAATGGCATTAAGCAAGGAACTCTATTATGAAAGATTAATGCATGTTTACAAATAAACTCAAATATAATCGTTGATGTGTTGCCAAAGAATTAACTTCACTCATAAATGGATTTACTAATTGCACTTAACCAAGTTCTTTTCAAGTCTCCATTATTTAATGTTTTAGTCTTTTCACTTGCTTGCAAATTGCACATTAAATGGATTATACACAACATCTTGCCTTCACTTCTCTATATAAAGACCACCACCTTATTTTTCCCTCCTCACAACCACCATACATAACTTTTTTTGGGTGCTTTCTTCTTCATAATCATCGTCATTGATTTCTTCCTATTTGCAAAGATAAATTCATGGTTTCATCTATGAATTTTTTTAGCTTATTGTGTCTTATTTTATCATCTATTTATTTTTCTTTGTTTTTTATTTTGTAGTTCTGCAAGAACAATATCTTTCACATCACGCAGATCTGTTGAATAAACAATATACGGAATTCATTCGTAGTGGCACGTGTTCGCTTTTTATTGCGAGACTTTTGTTGATTTTTTTTGAAGGGTTTTAAGAAGAACAAGAAAGAGCGGAATAAGGGAAGAGACACTTTAAAAAATATGTTTACTGTATATATATATGTTATTATGTGGATTTAGTGTTAGGATTAATAGTCACACATGTTCATTATTGCTTGAGAAAAGTAAAAATAAAGACATAAGGGTCTACTCTATGGTATTTATTATAATTTTGCTTATGCATGTACGTGAACACATAAAGAAGTAGTCTTGCACCATGTGGTAAGGAACTAATTTGAGATAAACTTTGCAAAGGTAGTGGAACTGAGATGGTTTGGTACTTGACTGAAAGTTTTCACGCAATCAATGACCTGTTGTCCCATTGTACATGGTAATATAAGATGTTCATAATATAGATATGTTTATTATGGGTTGTTTATGAGTAGGTTTAGTTTGGTTATTCTTTTATATGTAAAGTTCATAAAATCAGTTATGGAAACATGAAATTATTCTTTTATAAAGAAAACTTGAATGAATATATGGTGGAGTGAATGAGATTATATAGTCTCTGCAATGAAAAGTTTGTTGGTTTGTAGCTGATGTGAATTGGTTCTTTATACAGAGATAGCTACCTACACAAAAGAAAGAGATAATAGAATGCAATAGACGAATGAAAGACATCATTGAACTGAGTTTCTGAAGTTACACCTGACATTCCAGACAATGCAAGCTAAACACACAATAACCCAAGAAGGAAAATAAACGTAACTATCAAATCAGAAAATAGAAAATAGTGTTGCTTCAACACCTCAAACAAACAACAATTGAAAGACACAGTTTATTTTACTAAAGACATGAGATATATCATTTGAAGATTTATTATTATTATTTTTTAATCTAATTTGTTATTATTATATACTAATTAGAATAAGTGGTCAATTGATTTTTTTGTGCATTTACATTGTCTTCTTTCGTGCTCTTATGGTTCCTTTAGGTTTTTAGTTTTACACTATTCTTAGTTAATCTTCGCGTTTGTTTCTTTCTCTTCTTCATATTGGACGACTAGAAATGCTAATGTTGTTACGTTTTAATATGGTCTGAGCACATTTAGGTTCTTTCATCAATAGAAAAATTCAACCTACGAGCTACACCTGATTAACTATAGCAAATTACGAGCAACAAAACAAATTAAATCATCATATATAAAAAAATCATTGATTTGTTTTAAAATATAACAATTGATCATTTGCTAACATTTAAATGTCATATTTTATACGAGCTGAGTATTACATATTTCAGATCTTTAATTTAATTTTCCTAATAAAAACATTGAATTTAGCAAAGACTCCTTACAAGACAAAAAACCTAGGAAACTTGAATATCCAAGATATGTTCCGGCTCATCCCCAGTTAATGCACATAGTTAGCTACATGGCTATGTTAGTTTCACTGAGAGTGTGTGGATAAGCTTCTTTTGAAAAGGATAGTAATTACTTATGTATATAGTTATGAAAGAAATCCAGTGAGACTGTGAGAGTGGTATAAACTTTAGAGAAGCTAGCTAAAGAACCATCCAATTCATAAAAGCATGGGCTGGCTTAAATTTGTGTAGAAAATAATTGGATTATATATTATAACACTTAAAGAGACAAAGAAACAGAGCCAAATAGATGCAAAACATGAGGTTGGCTACGAACATTGTTTTTTGACCTTTTGAAAAAGTTAAGTGGAAGGACTAAGCCATTAAGCAAGTTAACTATTTGGTCACTGTAAATATTCATTTTAAAGCTTTAAAGAGCTTTTAAAAACCAAAATAAAAAACCACCTCTGGAACGTATAAAGCCTCAATCAAATTATGAGCTCATTTTGTTTAAATAAACAGTGTTAACTAATATGCCTAAAAAATGTTTTGAATCCCTTCATTTTTTTTGCAACTCAAGCTGCCGTTTTATCAAAGAAAAAAAGGAGTACAAGAAACCTTGGTTTGTCCAATCCAAACATATTGGTTTTTAGTCACACATGATTCAGTAAATTAGCCTACACAAACACTCTTCAGTAGACCAACAAAATCAAATAAGCGAAGAACCACTCTTTAACGACGTGCAATGCTTATTTGCATGGTTCAAATAACAGCATGATCTAAGTCGAACCAATTTTTGTCAATCACTATCTCAACTAATGTTTGAGGAAATTGATAAATACGTATCATGGATATAGATCGTTCGACCATAATGACTATATATTATATCTATATTTTGAGTTTTGGAAGAGTAATGGCTTGATTAAATGTATTAATTTATGAGAGATCAAATGTTGTCGTTACCTTATTCCACGCATTAACTTCCGAACTATAATTTAAGTCTGATAACCCTTCAAGCTTCCTAACGTTGGTTTCAAATAAAACGGTTCAGTGCATATAAAGTAAACAATAGATGCTAATAGAGAAGAGACTATAAAACTGAACCTTCATCAATGATAAAAAGTTTGATAAAGTAGATTTGATGTCCATTACATAGTTCTTAACATCATATAACTCATTCTATCCCGCGGTTAATGATATTGTTAGTGTGTTTATTAAAAACAACTTTTACTTTTTCAAACATTTTTATGTCACGTGCACTTCATCAACTCTCTTTCTAAGTGGTTGCGTTTTAGTTGCATTTGAAATAGTATGTACAATAACATGTTTTGCTTACGATGATGAAAGTCAACCATGAATTTGATACCTTTTTCTTGAAAGAATTCTATTTTCAAAAACTTACTTAATCAAACTTTGTTTATTGAGTTGAGTACCCCCGATCAAACTAAACATGTTATAACTAACAACGCATAACCCATGCAAAACCGATGATTCTTTACGTGAACAAAGCCCGTGCATCGCACGGGCCATGATGTCTCGTGTATGTTTAAAAAACAGGTATGTTTTTTATTTAGTAAGTGTAATTATTATTGTTGCTAATTTTTGTACTTTTCTTTGTATCAGGTGTAATTACAAGAATGTTCACGGCTATGCGTGTGCATATATGTCCGACTTTTGAAAGCGTTTGCAAATATATCCGACTTTTAAGAATGATGATAAAACGATTATAAATGAAGACAATATGCGACTTTTGGAGATATATGATTATTGCACATGTTTTTGTACTTGTAATCAAGTGAAATGTAACATTTAAGTCTATCAATCTTGTTTTTATTTTTATAATGATTTATGTTCTTTAATTTGTGTTTCAAACTTTCAAAAAAACAATAATGATCATGTAAATATATTGGTAGGTTGATAAAAAAAAGTGTTAGCTTAAAAAAAACATGTATGCACTTTGACTATCTGGAAAAGAAAACATATATGCACTTTGACTAATTGAAAACATGTATGAACCTTGAATATTTGGGGGAAAAAACATGCATGCACCTTTAGATTTCAAAAAAGTTAATGATTAGGTATAAAAACATGTATGCACCATGACTATTTAAAAACATGTTAGCATTTAAAAAACATTATAAAAATAAAAACGGACATGATAGTAGCAACAAACGTGATAGAATCAACAAACATTATAAAGCCAAACATTGCAAACAATCAAAAATTACAAACACGCATTTACATTGATCATTCACAATATCCATCAACAACAATATAAAAATAAAAACAAAAAAACTAACACAGAACAGTGATGATAAAAAAAACTGATTTGGAAGAAATCCCTGCATTGAATTTCGTGTGTGTTATATGCAGCAACTTGATACTTGATGATTATCATTGAGAAAATTTTGGAAGTAATCCCTGAATTGTAGCATGTAGTTAATGAGAGTGTATAAAATAAAATACCCTTTTTACCCTTTTCATTAATGTTTCCAGAAAATGTAGTTTCCTTTAATTACAAAAAAAAAACCATTTTGCATTAAAATGTTGCACACTATCCTTTATTAGTAGTACATAAGTGGTTTTCGCAGTTCTTGTAGATAACATGGTTCTCGTAAGAAAGTGCCCCTATGTGTGTGTATATATATATATATATATATATATA